>CAHIKZ030005632.1:3895000-3965000 GCA_903632075.3 Acanthosepion pharaonis | reverse complement strand
AATATTTACCAAAAACCGAATTGGTATGGTGAGGTTTTATATTCATATAAATTTGACTAGGAGCATGGCCCGGCGTTGCCCGTGCTATCACTTGACTTAAAATATTTTTGCCCTTCCTTGCCTTTAAAGGTGTGCCCTTTGCCGTGCTGATGTTGCTATATGCCTTACTTCTTGCCTATCTCACACTGCGATTTTTTCTATGCTCTATACTAAACATTAAATCTGTTACGAAAAAAGAACTAAACAAAATGAACACAAAACGATCAGCTTTAAAAAAGGACTTGTAACTGGAAAAACCGAATGAAAAAAGAATGTTAACAACAAATACTTTTTCACACCCAACCCAATTCTGCGGAATCAGAATCAACGTTGAGTTTAAGCAAGCGAATGAGCCAACTGGAGTAAAGTGCTATGCAGATTTAAATTTTTCCCACTTGTGAGGAATGCAGCTATCGATTTTTTTTGCATGCTAGCATGCTAGTTAACATTCATGTCAGTCAGCTGTTGGTTCTCACGCTGGCCAAGAGAATCTTCCTGCCTATTCGTGGCAGCCAGCTATTGGCTCTCACTCTGGCCAGTAGAAAATGGCCGAAAACTACATGAAAACTGCCGTAGAAGTATGAAAAAATCGATTATTTCCACTATCGATGTGAGTTGGGAATTGCAATGTGGGTCTTAGCCTTCCCCGTAACTTGGATCATGTGCATGTAAATTTTGGTGTAAATCAGTCGAAAACTGCGGCGGTACATTCGTTACACACACACACACACACACACACACACACACACACACACACACACACACACACACACACATCCTGCCTTTTATAGATCGCAATATTATATTGCAATGACAGATCACGCTATTTCTAAATAAAATTAATGCTCTACATACCACGAGAAAGTTTCTCCCAAAGCCGATGTAGAAAACACTATAATTATTAATATCTATTAATTTTATATATAGCGCGCCGGCGAACTTCGATGTGGTGTACTAGTTAGCAAGCTTGTTTAGTAACATCAATTACGGCTGAGTAGTGAGCTTGATCTTCACTGGGTGCCCTATATTTTCGGCTTTGTCCCACATGGATGCTACGCTTAAAAAATCACCTTATGTGTTTCACGCGGGCAAAAAGTTGTGGAAATTTTCACTAGCTGCAGTTTGAATATGTGATTTCATTTCAGACGTGACGGAAATTTATGATATGTATATATTTTAAAAAGTTATGTTTAAACATTTTTCTATACGATTCGCTTGTTAGTTTAATTTAATGCTAAACGTAAAAATTGAGTAAAAGATGATGGATTTTCGTCATATGATTCTCATTTGTTTAGATGTGTGAAATTTCTAGTGGCTCTGCCATACCTGGCTGTAATGTTCGTAAGCTGTTATCACGGATCAGAAATGGAATTTGTAACCAGGAAGATCGTGAACATTTCCAAAGTATACAATCAATGCTGATAACTAAATCCCAACGCTGATTAAAAAGACGTTTTAAACAGTTGAATACATGAATCTCTACGATGTTTTTGTGCCTCACGATTAAACGTGGAGACAATTTAATAGAGCGCATTTCCATCCACGATTCTCAATTCAAACGCAACAAACATTTTTGAAAGCGTTCATACGTGATAAAAACAGATTGTTTACTACAATGTAGAGAGTAATAAGACAAAGAGTAAAAAGGAAATGATCCACAGTTAACCACTCCAGAAACCGTCTGCCTCCGAAAACCGTGATGATGTGTAGCTGGCAGGATTGTCTGTTCTGTGTCGCCTCCCTGTCCACATGCTACTACATAATACGGTATCAACGAAAAGTACAATTTCCTTTTGTCATTTGCTTTATGAGGAAAGAGTATGGCAACTTGGATTCTAAGAGGCAGTAGGAGGAATGACGCCACAGGAATGTATGACTCACATTGGCTCGGCGTCTCACCTACGGTGGATTTAAGCGGTCTCTCAATGTGGGTGTGGGAGGCTTATCTACCCTTCAGAATTCTTGCGGCATTGTTTTGAATTCACACCGTTTTAAAATTATGTCCAAAACCCATAAAAAGGCAATCAGTCACTGTCAGAATAACATTCTCACAAGGCACGGTGGCCTGTCGTTGACCACTCTGGCCTTGGTCTTCGCATTCTCTTACAAAGGCTATTGCACAGGGTGTTCTTAAATATAAGAAATAGACAAAAACGAATATTTTCAAGAAGCTAAATTTTCAACAGCATTTTATTGAATTGAGACATTAACAAATAACATCTTCAATATGATTTTTATCACTTTTGATGCAAAGGTTGTTACGCTTTGCAAGATTCCCATGGATTCGATGCAATAACTCCGCATTGCATCTCTGTTTTATTATATTCACTCTTTAGGCGTTCAATTAAGTGCGTTGTATCTGTGATTTTTATTGGGTACACCTTCTCTTTTAGCATACCTCAGAAAAAGAGGTCAGTTTTCTTCTTTCGACAAAGCCATGTTAAATATCTGGAGGTATAAATATATGATTAACGAGGTTTTATATGTGTCCTGACTTAAGGACACCGAGAAAATCCTTTCGCAAAGTCAGATGATGAATTCAGACAAATACCATTCCCAAATGGAGCAGGAAAATTCAGAAATCAGCGAAAAAGATCCGGAATTTCTCAACTGGAAGAGTATCATCTTCTAGCAGGACAACGCCATATTTCTTTTTACAATCCCGGCAGGAATTGATAAATCTTACCTGGGAAGTCCTATCTCATCCACCGTACTCACCTGGTCTTTAACATTCCGATTACTACTTATTTGATTCTTACTAAATTCTCCGCGAAGTAGCGAATTTCACTTCTCTAGAAGCCTATAAAAAACATAGTAAAATTCATCCCATACAATAGTACCCGTCTCTATGAATCAGTTTGCGAAACATTTTGTAAAAATTAATTTCTTGGCGGAGAGTGTCAGAGACTTGCCACAGACGGCAACACTCAGTGTAAATCGTCTTTAAGATCCAATTAAAAACATAAGAACTTTTTTCCAACATAATCCGAACATATCCATAGTCCGTAACATACATAAGTTTAACAAAAAATCTTTGAAAAATATTGCGTAATATGAACACAACTTTGGAAATTGTTAAAACATTGAACAGAGATGACAAGGTAATCAAAAAGAAAATTGAATCATTGACAAGAACTAATGACTTTAATAAGACCAGGAAATAGAAATATGCGAAAAATATCAACGGGTATTAAGAATGAAAATACATTATGTAGAAAGAAAATATTCTAACGTGTTCACAGAATTCGAGAATTGAAAGGAAATTAAACAATATTTAACCGTTCTAATCAAAATCGATTTAAAGGTTTTGTGTTTTGAGTCGTATGGGCGAATAATTGTTCAATACCTTTACTTTCTCTGAAAGAACATTGAACCCAACTAAAATTATTCAGTCTTGTTAGAATCTCAATAATTCAATCTGCTATTATAAAATGTAAAACAAAAATGTAGAGTTGAATAGTACTTAAATATTTTATTAAGAACACATGTTTCAGTAACTGCAATACAATTTGGTATATTAAAATGAAACCTCAGGAACGAAAAACAAATAAAATGAATCGGCCGTAAAGTAATAAATCAATAGACTGAAAGATAAAAATCTCTAGCGAGAGCCCCAAAAAATATGTACAGCAAATAAAATTGAGTCGCACCAAACGATATATATATATATATATATATATATATATATATATATATATATATATATATCATATTCATATTCATTTCTGTAGTTTACGGCTACCAGCAAGCAAAATATTTCTCCTCCCGATGATGGCCATTTTTGGGCCGAAACTAGTCGAGGAATCTAAATGAAATAATAATAATAGAAAAACGAAAGAATATTAATCTACAAACCAGTGTGTCTGAAGATTTATATTTTTTAATTTTTTATTGTTCAAAATATATATATATATATATATATATATATATATATATATATATATATATTTGTGTGTGTGTGTGTGTGTATGTAGATATATGTGGTTTTATATATATATATATATGTGTGTGTGTGTGTGTGTGTGTGAGTAGATATATGTATAGTTTATATATATATATATATATATATATATATATATATATATATATATATATATATAAAATTTATTCCAAAATTATAACATAAATATTTTATAAATTCACGACAAAAATAGTTATTTTTCTCAAACACTTCTGGTGTCTTATCAAGTGATGGTGTTAAATGTAGAATAAAGGGCTTTAAAAGGTTTGAATCGACCAAACACCCTTAGGGGAAACGTTGTTACATAAGCTGCAATGACCAATCAAATTACAAGTATAAGATACTTGGTTATAATAATTAACGCATTAATGTTATGGTTAATTTATATTAAATTTTACTATAAAATTGAAAATTACCAATTATAAATTTTAAATTTAATCTGTATTAAGTTTAAAATATAAAATCATTTAAAGAAACGGTTATTGCAGTTTCTGTAACAGCTTATATAACAAACAACAAGATGGTATATATATATATATATATATATATATATATATATATATATATATATATATTAAATACATAATCATTAAAGTTTAATCCTTTGAGCTCTGCGTTCTTGAAGAATGCTATCCCTTCTGCTTGAGCTCCTGAGTCAAAATTCGCAAATAATTGGTATGTAATGTTTAACGGTAGATATAAAAATAGTTACAAAAAATATAAACATTATACTTAGCATGGAGCGAGTATGACTGTATGCCTTCACTTTATCGCCAGAATTCTTTCAGCCTACGCACATAAGATAACCAATAGCAAAAGAAGACGCAACCAATGATGTAACCGGCATCTGGGCATTAAATCATTTTTCTCTAACACCGGTAAAGCGGCGGTCAGAGATCAACGGGTTAATAAATCGCCAATGTCAATTCATCCGGCTCTAAAATAGCTGAGTATATGTATTTTACGGTGAGAAATGCCTAATCAGGTTGTCAACCAAATTTCTTAGAGACGATATATATTATTTTTTTCCAGCACTCCTTTTAGACATTATAGCTTCTAGGCATTCAAATTATGAGCTTTTGATGGGTATATATTTTAACATATGCCGGCTGGAACTTATAGATTGTCCAAATCGTGTAACGGAAAAATTGTCCAATTGCTAGATTAAGTTTGAACCGTTGTATCTTAGAAATAATTAAATATATCTTACTAGAATTCATCGAGGTTTTTATATCAATATTGGACTCTACTTTGAGCAATAAAAATGTATAATTACTCTCCAAGCTTAACAGAAGAATCATGATGAAATGGATCATAAACGAAAATGACATGTTCGTCATTAATTTGAGCCCTGCGTTCCTGAACAATTTTAACCCTTCTGCCTGAGCTCCTGAGTCCAAATTCGCAAAAATTAGTATGTAATGTTACAAGGTATATATAAAAATAGTTACACACAGTTCAACCGGTGGCTGCGCATTGTCATTTTTCTCTAACACTGTTCAATCGGTGTCTGGGCATTACGCCATTTATCTCTACCACCGGTAAAAAGCGTTAATCATAGCTGAAGATCGGAACCTCGTAAAGTCATTGAAATAACGTTCAATATATATATATATATATATATATATATATATATATATATATATATATATATATTGTTCCAGAATCATTTCCAACTTACCTTGTCTTCGCCTTGTCTAAACTTCTAAATTTCTCACCTGGAATAAGGAGATGTCTCACACGATTCAGGTATGATTTCATTTTCAAGTCCTTTTAACTGCTATTTGACTGTCATAGGTTAAAAATCATCTCTCACATGCCAAACGACTTATGGGTTCAGTTAGATCTAATTTCTAATTGATCTCGTTACCAGTAAGTGACGTCATGACACGTCATTTTTGTGACCTCCTGATCCAGCTTTCCTCTCTACTGTTACTACATTTAAAACTTATTCAAGATCCATCGAGAGAACGGTTCTTAAATGGATTTTGAATATGCAGGCGAGGATATGAATGCTGGTACCATTACTGAAGGCCTGAATGATTTTTTTCTTCTTACTATAATTCGGTTTTTACCTGTTCTCTTTCTAGCTGAATAACTCGAGGTTTTTTTTTCACTGATTGTTACGACAAATGATAACAAGATGGCTAAACGCCTGCTGTGAAAACCTGGAAAAAAAGAAACTGTATTAGTTTTGAGTTTATTTTTTCTTAGATATTAAACATTTTTGGGGATGGACAATTATACACGAACACAATTTGGACAATTTTACTGTTACACCTGGTATATAAATAACATTTTGTCTTTTGGGCTTTTCTATTTTATTTGATGTGCATAATTTTAGTCTTTGATAGTGATTTGAAAAAAGAAAAATGGTAACAGTTAAGAACTTTCACTCTCCTCTTTTTGCTTTGGAATTTTTCTTCCCAAGATAACTATGCCTTGTCTTGCCATCATTCCCTGCTGTTTGATTTTAATTAACTTAATTGAATTGTCTTAATTTAGCTATGATACATCCGTCGATGCTTAATAGATGCGTGCAAGAAATACGATTTCAACAAAATATTATGACACGCTTAATATACACTGTTTTAGACATTAATACCAATTGATTTCTTGGAGGACACAATCAGAGACCTGCATCAGTTAGTGAAAGATAGTGGAACCGGATCACCAAAGCTATAATTCTCATCCGTGCCAAGTTACTCAGCCTCTACACCCTTCTCCAACAGCGCCAGAGCCGTTGCCCTGAACATGTACATCATATACCGAATGTGAGGAGGATTCTGAAGGTCCTTCAATAATGGCCACTAGCAAGGGGATATATAGGCGATGGTACTGGACATTAAGAGGTAGTGAGACGTCAACAATGAGCGCTCACGCTGGAGACGTGATTTACATCGACCGATGGAGCGACGAGAGGCGAAGTAGAGGTTTTCTGCGGGTGAGAAGCGTGCTCGACGGAAAGAAAACAACACAATATCGTGGGGAGTGTCTTCACATGCATTCACCTAGACAGATATATAACAGAAGCTAACATAGATATCGGTAATTGACGTATAAATCTTCGGGCGCAGACACATAGTCTCTCCCGGCCGACAGATGCCACCATATAGATATTATTATCTAAGTCGATGTTTTCACAAGATTCGTATTAAACAGCTGATGGTGGCCAGGTTTTTTTGGGGGGTTCGGTTTTAATCGAAAATCTGAAAGTCTCTAATGTCGAAATCCTGAAATTTAAAATCACGAAAGATCAGAATTCCTAAATTTAAATTCCTAAATGATCAGAATCCCAAAAGATAATCTTTGGGTGAAATTTAAAAAAAAACTTTTTGGATATTCCGTTATTTCTGTTATGGGACCTTACTCATAATAACATAATGGACTATTCCATAGGTAATAAATACTGCGCCTCAAGAGGAATCAGGGAGTTCAGTTCGAAGTCGGCGACCGGCTGATCGGTAGAACTCTCTCCATTCGGGCGGGGGGGAACCCGAACGAAGCTACGCCGAAGGGTGGAGTCCCTTTCGGGGAGGTAAACCGACCCTGAACCCGTTTATACAGGTCCAAAGGGCATATTTTTGGCCGAGCCCACGGGCTCGGAGATCCCACGTTAAACCGGCCTTGTGTTACATGATGCCCTCATGGGGGGTGACTAAATACCGTTCAGTCCGAAGTCAGGCGACCGGCTGATCGGCTGATCGGTTGAACTCTCTGCCTTCGGGAGGGGAAGAACCCGAACCAGGCTACGCCAAAGGGCGGAGTCCCTTTCGGCGAGGTAAACCGACCCTGAATCCGTTTATACGGGTTCAAAGGGCATACTTTTGACCGAGCCCACGGGCTCGGAAATCCCACGTTTAACCGGCCATGTTGCCTTCGTGGGGGAGTGACTAAATACTGTTCAGTCTGATGTCGAGCGACCGGCTGATCGGTTGAACTCTCTGCCTTCGGGCGGGTAGGGAACCGAACGATGTTACACCGAAGGGTGGAGTCCCTTTCGGGGAGGTAAACCGACTCTGAACCCGTGTATACGTGTACAAAATGCATATTTTTGGCCGAGCCCACGGGCTCGGAGATCCCACGTTAAACCGGCCCTGTGCCACATGATGCCCTCATGGGGGGTGACTAAATACCGTTCAGTCCGAAGTCGGGCAACCGGCTGATCGGCTGATCGGTTGAACTCTCTGCCTTCAGGCGTGGAGGAAACCGAACGGGGCTACGCCGAAGGGCGGAGTCTCTTTGGGGAGGTAAACCGACCCTGAATCCGTTTATACTGGTTCAAAGGGCATACTTTTGGCCGAGCCCACGGGCTCGGAAATCCCATGTTAAACCGGCCTTGTGCCACATGATGCCCTCGTGGGTGGGGTGACTAAATACTGTTCAGTCTGAAATCTGGAGTGAGGTCCTTGCGAAGTCTGTCAGTCAGAGCGAGCAAGTCAGTCAGTCGAGTCAGAGGCAGTCCGAAACAGAGTCGCGTTCACCCAATTACTACTAAACCTGATTGTTCGTACTAACACTTTTCTACCTCTCTGTATATATTCCTGTTTGTAATATATCTGTGTTATTCCATATCCGTGTTCGAGTTCTTCTTTATTGGTTCTACCTTGGACTATCACCCGGGGTACAAGGAACCGGACCATAACAATTTCTAAACATTTTCAAAATACCGTTTAAATAGTGTTTACATATTTGAAACATTCAAAGTTCATTTAAAAGTTTAAAACCAGAATATAGGAATAATCTATAATGAAAGATTATGAGCAAGTGCCCTAAGATAGTCTATAAAATCTGGTCGGTTTTAAGGATCATTAACTATATTTTTAACCTTTTCATAGCGATAAAACACCATTTTTTTTTCTTTTTGAACAAGAATCATCTCGGTTAATGTTTTCATATTCGTTTTTTACGTGCAGCTGCTCTTTTTAAAACTCTCCAATAATGCGATAAACACCGCCATGAACTCTGCATACTAAATCTTCCCATCGTCTATTCCATATTCTTTCAGGATTTTAAATTTCGTTGTTCTGAAATTTAAGCATTTTATAAATTCGGGATTTCAAATTTCGTGATTTTTTAAATTTCAGGATTTCGACAATCGGTGTTTTAAGATTTGGGATTACGATCGGCACCCGTTTTTCTGAAGTATTTATGCTTAATATACAGCGTAAATTTCAGTATATAATATATATCCTTGTTAAATCTATTTATGATTCAGTTCTCAATAAGGAAACAGATGACGAATGTAGGGCGATATATGATGGACCGATGAACTGCCTACGGGTCTGTAAATTTCTGGGAACAGTCAAACCACACGAGGGGTGAAGTTAGAATAATATCTTTGGTTAATATTCTACGCTGTAAGATTATAGGTCCCCTAAAAGTTGATGCTGGTGTCAAATGCCGTGAATTATCTATTATTATTTGGTTTATGCTGTAACTATGTTGAGCTGATCTTAGTTGAGGTTTCTAGAGACCATAACATAAGGGTTAGGATCAACGGTACAACCCAAATTTAATGACAGTACGCTCAATACCTCGGCCAAAATGACTGGTGATATCGTGCTAATAGAAACGCCGAAGTCCTCTGTCTTGGAAGTTATAAATTCTTACATGTCTATGTTTGTTTGTATAACCTGTTACGACATTATTCCATTTATATTTTGCACTCTCTGACCCAGCACTTGTGATCCGAACCAAAGGTGGTATATGGGAAGAAAAACTAAGGCTTACGTGCGTCAGATAATAGGAAGGGAAGAATAAACAGAGGTTGTTGTTTTGCGACGTAAATATCCATTGTTCTTTGCTTATTCGGGGAGGAACCCTGCCGTCTTAATCATATCACGTTTCCCTTGTTGTGTTTCGCCAATAGAGGCGATTTATTATTCAATTAATTCGTTTTTTTTTTTTTTTTTTTTTTTTATTTTGTTTTTGTCTTCTCTGTCAACACATGACGAAAACAAGCAGACATATTTATCAGCTCGTCAAGCGCCAGGTTTGGATAACTCAACCTGAGAGAGATAAAATAAAAGAAAATATGTGGGAAAATTTTCAGAAAAAAAAAACAAACAAAAAAACGCACACACATGGAAAATAAAAGGAAAACCCAAAATAAATAAATTTTAATGCAACAGAATATGAGATAACTTTTGTTCTGAATTGTTTACGTTTTTATTTCAACTGAAATACATTTTTAATATTAAAGTTTATTTTTTCATTGATACACGCAAAATTCTTTTTCTTTACATTTCTTTCTGTGATTTTATCAACAATTTAACGTTACATTATGCACATAAAAAAATATGAAATCGTTTTTCTTCTCTACATTTTTTCTTCAAAATAATCTTAATTGAATCTCGTTTGCTGAGACTGAGTTGCAGTCTGTTACGATCTGGCGCAAAACTTTTTCTTTATCAATAAATGGAGTCCATCGATCAGTTACACATTCTGACGAAGACAAACTTCATCCAATCTCAGTGAATCCGTTTCATACACGAAGAAAAAAGTTTAAGGTATTTTACTTTAGCGTTGTGGTTAGAAATCATACCTGACATTGCAATTAACTTTACGAGTTCAAGCCCAATTTATCCCTGTCTTACATTATGCTAAACTTATTAACTCTTTGCGCCGTAGGTTCAGAACAAACGTGTTAGTAGAACTGATTATTGTTACTGTGTTTTGAGTTGAAATCCCATGAGAAAGACTTCGACTGACTCACCGTGGAGTATTAGTAAACTTCTGTAGCTATTTCTATTATGCACTAAGATCAAATCACACAAATCCCCCAATACTCTTGTGGTAAACCTTTTAAGTATCCTGATGTATTACTATTGATAAACACGGATATAATCTAATGGTCTATTATGGCTGTTTCATGTTAATGGTAATATTAACCTTTAACTTAAAAGGAAACATTTGACATTCATTGACCGAACAGCCGGTGATACGGTCGAATGAAATTTATGAAATCTTTCTATCAGAATAATATTCCTAAAAAAAATGGTTTCTGTAATCCAGTAACTGTTATTGCTCTTTCTACTATGGATAGCAACTTTCTTTCTAGCGTTTTGTTTGAACTAGTGTTGAACGTCAGAAGCTTATTATATTTCAACTGACCCTTCGAATTATTATCCTATCCATTTTGGTTGTTGCGGCTTTTGACGTTCCTCAACTTATGTAGTTTCTGTTATTTGTTAAATGATGAAATATAATTTTTAATTTATCCTATATTTATGGGATAATGCGACCAATGTCAGTGATAGAGCGTATGTAATTATAAAAAATGGACTATGAAGTCAACACTTGGAGGTGACACTATGTTCTATGATATGTTAGCATGAAACATAATGTCACATCTGTTTGCTGATTTCAATGTCCACTTTTATATATATATATATATATATATATATATATATATATATATATATATATATATATATATATATATATATATATATAAAAAGATTATTTAACCTCAAAATATTAATTTTGTCCCAACTTTAAAGTTTCTTGGTGAAATTTCCAGTTTTCTGGGGTTGTGGTTTCAAAGGGTATTTCAATTTTTTTAAATATCTTCTGCGTCTTTCTCAATCAGTTTTTTTTCTTCGTTTTGTACACGTGCATATTCACGAATCTATCGTTCTTTTACACGCACACGTTCACGTTATATATATATATATATATATATATATATATATATATATATATATATATATATATATATATATATTTGTTTACATCCTTCATTATTTTTTCAGCTGTAGATCTTTCTTCCAGTTGTATATTTTTCTTCGAAATTTTACTTAGAAATTAAATTAAATTAAATTTTTTATGGTTTATATATAAGTTGTTATCCAATGTTATATTATTAATTGAATTGTAACATTTATTAATTTTTATTATTAATTAAATTATAGTATTTTTTTTTCTTATTATTTTTAATTAATGTTTTAATTGATTTATTATGTTATTATTAAAGAAACAAAGTAAATATTTGTTAATATGTCTGGATGGATCCATTATTTCAGTCTTCTTTTTTAATAATTTATTTTAATTTTTGTCTTAAATATATATATATATATATATATATATATATATATATATATATATATATATATAATGGTAATGAAAATTATCGTCAACATCATCATGGCTCGGTGAAGGGGAGACGAGAGAACCTTACCCAGATATGGTTTTATTAATGTGTACAGTGTCTTGGATAATCTGACGTGGCGAAGAATAACCATCTCTAGTTTAAACTGCTGCTGACGTCGTTCAATTTAAAAGCTCGCTTTGGTCACAGACTCGTGACCTTTAATTTCATCGGTTGACTAACAGTCTGGAAAACTCTCCAACCAGCGATGCAGTGTCATCGCAACACTCTGTCATACAAAGTTATATTGTCAATTCTATCCCTTTGTGCTAGACTAGATGGCTGTTGAACGTACAATTTTTTCACCCCTTGATCGCCCCTGTATTTGGTTATAAAAGAGTGACCTAACGTAAACAGACACACACACATATCTATCTATCTATCTATCTATCTATCTATCTATCTATCTATCTCTCTCTCTCTCTCTCTATATATATATATATATAGATAGATAGATAGATAGATAGATAATATTAGTGGTAAATATACATACGTATGCAGAATATATAAATACCCATACATGTATATTTTTAGAATAGAAATTCCAAGAGGAAGAATCCAGGTAGAAATCAATATATATATATATATATGATAAAATACTATATGTTATCCTATATTTATGTGTTAAAATGCTCAATACAGGGATAAAGCCTAGATAAATATGAAAGTGGACATTGAAGTCAACACCTGATGATTGAGTTTCTTATAAAAAGACTGTCGCCTTTCGGTGTTGACTTCAACATATATATATATATATATATATATATATATATATATATATATATATATATATATATATATATATGCAGGATGTGTGTGTGTGTGTGTGTGTAACGAATGCACGGCTGCAATTTTCGATTGATTTGCACCAAAATTACATGCACATGCTCCAAGATAGCAAAAACGCTAAGATCGACTTTGCATTTCCCAACTCTCTTCGATAGTGGAAATAATCGAATTTGTCATTCTTCTACGGCAGTTTTTATGTAGTTTGCGGCCATTTTGTATTGGCCAGAGTGAGAGTCTATAGCTGGCTGCCACGAATAGGCTGGAACATTCTATTGGCCAGCGTGACAGCCAACAGCTGACTGACACGAATGTTTACTAGCATGCTAGCATGCAAAAAAAAAAATCGATAGCTGCATTCGTCACAAGTGGGAAAAATTTAAATCTTCATGGAACTTTACTCCAATTGGCTTATTCGCTTGCTTAAACTCAACGTTGATTCTGATTCCACAGAATTGGGTTGGGTGTGAAAAATATTTGTTGTTAACATTCTTTTTTCATTCGGTTTTTCCAGTTACGAGTCTTTTTTTTAAGCTGATAGTTTTGTGTTCATTTTGTTTAGTTCCTTTTTCGTATGTGACGTGGTCCCCTGGTCGCAGCGCCAACTGTGACGTCCTATCCTGGTCTACCACGGCACCAGTTGTGACGTCCCTAAACAGCACCAATTGACGTCCTCACCGCGGCGCCAGCTGTTCGCTCCTCGCTGCTCCGTACGGGTGTTGCTGCTCCAAACGTGACGTCCGCCTGTCGCGTCAGTCGTGTTGTTTCGTCCTGTGACGACCAACTGGCTTGCTATCGGTCGCGGCACCCAAATGTGACGTTCTAACATTTTGGTGATTCGATTTGGGAATCTGGTTAGATTTGATATCAGCCTCGTCGTTCCCAACTTGCTTCCAACGCCTGGTTACCAAAGGTAATATGCATAGATCTCCAGTCTGCCTACCCACGTTGTGAATTGGTCTTATAGCAGACGAGATCAATCAGTGGTTGGGGCCGTAATGCAAACCGAGTTCAACGGGGGGGTGATACCACACAAATATGCATAAAAATAAATAAAATGAAAACCCAAAAGTTCAAAGTATCAAAGAAAAAGATAACAAACTTTATGTCTAGCTGTTCGATACATAGGACTGCATCTATCTCCCGACCCTTTCTATGGATTGTGACACGTCGTTTTCCGTTAGACGAGTTTTAACGCTTCAAGTTGTTTGCTTTCTAAGAAATTGGTTTTTCGGTGTGTCTTTGGACAAAAGTCGAAAAAAAAAAACTTATCTTGGTGGTCTGGATCTAAGTCGCTCTTCAAAATAATTGTTCTTGGGTTGAAGATAGTCCGGAATTTGCGTGAATCTTGGTCAGCTATCTGCGAGGCGGCTTCAACTGGAGACTATATATGGGAACTGAATTCCTGGAACTGCTGGAACTCAACTCTGAACTGATTTCTGCTCGTTGGGGCTTCGCTTTTATGGACGCCGGCCAAAACCGGTAGGGTCTGTTGGCGTCATATTTTCCTCGATAATTCTAAATACACATCCACCTCTCTGGTTAGAATTTCCACTTTTTTCCATTGTTGGGAGCCTTTCCTTACCTTCTCACCATACTTCAGAGGGCGTGAACTGCTCTCCCCCACTTCTTCGTAGCATTCTCATACCTACACTCTGGATGAGGCGGCGACAGCCTCCTTCGTGCGTCACGTGATCACCACTACCAATGATGTCTTAGTTGGGCGTGGACGAATCCGCGGCTTTGTTTCAGGAATAAAAAATATCTTGTTTAACAAAAAAATTATCCCTTCTTTTCCTTTTATTCCTCTTAATCGCCGTTATCTTTTCTCTATCCTAATAAACAGGACAATATATAACAATGGCGGTCATAACTCTTATTCTACACGTGGTTTTCGTCAGGTATTTTATCGCCAATTATCAGAATGGGTGGTCTTCTTAACACGGCCAACGTCGCCCCGAAAAGACATTTCTAAATATCTTGATTAACTAATAAAAATTTATCACTTCTTTCCTTTTCTTCCTCTTAATCGCCGTTATCATTTCTCTAGGCACAAACGGGACAATATGAACAATGGCTGTCATAACTCTTGTTCTACACGTGGTTTTCGTCAAACATTTTATCGCCAATTATCAGAATGGGTGGTCTTCTTAACACGGTCAACGTCGCCCCGAAAACTGACATTTCTAATTCCCATTCAGTCCCCTTCGGTACATATTTCTGATAACATAATTTTATTATCGCAGGCCAAGGATGTTCCATCGAAAGAATTCGATCAGTCGTGCGTGTGGCTTTGATACAATTAATTTTTCCTATCTGTCCAAAATCCTTTTAGTTGCCTGTTTTTCGTCACTTATCGAAATAACATTTTCATTTGAATTTTTCTTTGGCCAGTCGACCAGCAGTTTTGTTTACGTATCCCTCTTAACACATTATCAAAACACATCTTATTCTTTTTGTTCTTTCCCACTTTTTTACTCAAATTTTTACTGTCATTTCAATTTCACACCCTTTCTTTATTTTTACTTTTCAATATATCCATTGTCTCTTAGCCGCGTGTTTATTCTAAATCACCCACGATTCGTCTCGCCTTTCTTTCTGCCTTCTTTTCTTTCTTTTAACACCTCTGCCTCGTTAAATGTTGCCACAGTAACAGACTTAATGTTTAGTATAGAGGTTAGAAAAATTCGCAAACGTGAGATAGGCAAGAAGTAAGGCATGTAGCAACATCATACGGCAAAATGTCTATGATTGGTGTATACGGAATAAATCACCAAAAATTCCATAATTTTTAAATAAATAATTATATATATATATATATATATATATATATATATATATATATATATATATATATATATGACGATATATATACATATACGTAGTGTTTGCCTGTCGATCGCAAAAGCGTGGAACCCAGGGTCACAATCTCACATAAATACATCAATAAGTACGTTTTCTATCTCGGATATTGAGCGTTTTCCAATAAGTACCGCGCATATATATATATATATATATATATATATATATATATACAATTTTTATATATATATATATATATATATATATATATATATACATACAATTTTCATATATATATACAAATATATATATTTGTTATCACTTTAGCATCAATAAATTGTGCTGAAATTTTGTATATGAAATTCTCATAGGTGATATTTTGACGATTTCCTGTTTTTCCTCCACTCTAAAAAATATTAAAAATGCAATTAGGCGCCTCGCCACAAAATAACGTTAATCAATCCATTTTATTGCCTTTCTATCCTCAACGGGTGCGTCACTTCTTCAAATTCTTATACTCACATATGCTGATTAAACACTAGTTGTGCAATCAGAATTACTTATATGTACACTTCTTTGTTAATCAAACGTAATAGTCTCATTAAGGACGCAAATTTAAGGCATTCTATCGAAAGTAGAAATGTTTTCGAATAAAATCGGAATTAAACTGAGTGTGAACAAAGGTATTTAGTAATTAAACATTTATTTATCCTTATCTCCGCTATTTTATTTATCCTAATAAAAACACATCGGTGGCGAACTGACTTCCGGTGGCGAACTGACTTCCGGTGGCCATTTTGTATTTTCTGCCCGTTTTTTATTGCTTGTTGATCATGGATTGTACATAAGAAAACGATAAGCCTTTCATTTTCAATTGAATTTCTTTATTTGTTTTTTTTTTTTTTTTAATTTGTTTTTATTTGTTTTATTTAATTTTTACCTAAG
The DNA here is from genome assembly GCA_903632075.3 of Acanthosepion pharaonis. NCBI lineage: Eukaryota > Metazoa > Mollusca > Cephalopoda > Sepiida > Sepiidae > Acanthosepion > Acanthosepion pharaonis. Next base: position 3,948,315 of record CAHIKZ030005632.1, on the reverse strand, counting down.
AAACTGAGTCACCTTGAAGTACCTGAGCGGTGGCTAACACCTCTACCAGGTGTATGAGTTGTTCGATTGGAAGCGTTTCATTTTCAGAATGGCATAAAAAATCAAAAACGATGTATAAACACGTCCGTAGCTGGTTTTTGAACGTTATATCTTGGAAGTGTTTATTTGCCCGTGTCTGAAAAAGACACTTCCGGTACACACTTCTACGCCGGAGAAAGGGTTAAACTTATCTTAGTCTTATAATGTTAGGATTAACTATTTAAAGTTTCTGTTAATTTCCAGTCGAAATAGTACAGCATGCATTTTAACCCCTTGTGGTTTTTGTAAATTCCTGCTAAGGCATACCATCAATTGAACACCGTTAATCCGTTTTTAGACATGTTTGTTAGAAACTAATCACGTGATTATTATCGAACTCTGTCAGTAGATTTTTTTTTGCTCACACGATTAGTATTTCTTTTACTTTTTATTGTTCTCATATAGGGATAATATGTGATTGGATGATTTCGTTTCCATAAAAGGTAAGTCCACTTAATTCTATTGAATTTTTGTTTTGGTTTATGTACCATTTACTACTTCCATTATTAAGCACCTAATACAAATATTGAATCTCTGATCCTTTAATATCTGTCCATATTCCTGAGATGAGGTAATGTAAGCATTTACACTATTTACATTGTTCTGTTTTCCTCATCTTTTCTGTCATATTCACGACGTTTCAGATGTTATACGTTGAAATTTCCGAACGTACAGCACCTGAAGAAGACCGGAGCGTTTAAGGACAGAAACATCGTTAATATGACAATAAAGATTAGGACAGCAGTCCGAACAATATAAATACTGTAAATAGTCTAATCCTTGTAAACATTTTTTTTCTCTTCGCAACCTCACTCATTTTCGTATCGTAGATTTATTACTATTTCTTTATTTTTCAACCAATTTCCAAATTATTCTTATTTCTCATAATTTAGTTAACTTTTCTCCAGACACATTCGAGTTCTGTGAAGACCGCCATTTTAATTGTAACCACAAAACAATTCGCTATTCTTCATCACTTCTTTATTAATATCACATTCACACTACTGCATAACCTTAAATAATTCTAAGGGCATCTTCTACGTTCCGTTAGTATTAGTATAGGCGGACTGATGATTGCGTCCAGCATGAACCAACCTGTCGCTTCTTACTGTTGACTTCAATGTACACTTTTATATTTTTATCTACACACGCTCTATTTCTGATATTGAGCAATTTTTCCCATAAATATAGCACACCTATATAACTATATATATATATATATATATGAAGATATAGTTTGAAGGTTTTGTAGACGATGTTCATCAGGTCCAGGAGACCCGCTCTTTTTAAACAAAGAGTCTGTTTGCTTGGACTTGCGGTGTTGTGTCTCTTGCATCTTTGCTGTTATAATTTTTATTATTATATTTTTTCTCCCTGTTCATTCAATCACGTCATCCGCGACAGACTTTCTTCTCATAATTTGTTTCCCCGTTTACAATTCTGACGAAAGGGAACGAAATCGGTCGACTTGTGTTCATGTTTTTGTTTTAAAATTTATCATGGCCTATAGTAAAAAAATTCTTGCTTTTAATGCCATACTACGTTTTTGTTAATAATAAAATTAAAAAAGGATATTTAAAAACATATATATTATATAGTTTATGGAAAACTAGGTAATCCGTATATATAAACCTAAGGAATAAAATATAGAGAGCTCAATGTAAATTCAGAGCAAATAGAGAAATACAGACCACTTTAAGGTTCCATGTAATAAATTATTTTTTGAGACGCCCTTTAAAACTACATGGGGAAAGTCTGATGATCCGCAGTCCTTTAAAAAACTTTTTTCCATCTTTTCCATACAATTTCTTAATTTTATTTTAAAGTTTGTGAATTTTATTTGTTATATATATATATATATATATATATATATATAGATAGATATATAGATAGATAGAAATAAAGAGAGAGATTGATAATGTGTGTTTCATTAAATAACATACATAGAGTTTGTTTATTTATATTAAACTTATTTTTTCAATTGTCTAATCAATTTCTTGGTGTTTAGATGAAATTAACAATAAAGGCGCTGTAGTTTTTTTTGAAAAAGGTTTTTTTTACGCAAAGTAATCTTTAAATATAAATTAAATGATAACATATTGTACCTACGATAAAATATATATTCCATTGTATATAGTTATTTAAAAATGATGATGCAAAAAGCACCCTGTTATAATTATTTTAAATTTCTTTTAAATTTATTCCTTGTAAATGGAATATTTTACAAAAACAAGTGTTCTAATATAACAGCTGCCGTGAACTGATACATATAAAAAATTTATATGACAATAATATATAAATGTTACATATTAAAATTAATATGTTTTTCCTTTAATATTCGTAAAACCTAAATTTTGTTTAAAAATATTTTCTTGATTTTGATATCGAAGGTTCTCGAAAAAAGAAGTTTTTTATTTATTATTTTCCTTGAAAAACAATATTTTATTTTTGCAAATTTGTTATGCCGCTTCATATGAAATATATAACATCAATAAATTGATTAACGACATAAAATTAGTATAAAAACACAGTACATACACATATATTATTCAATGTGACATGTTTGGATGGATAAATTATTTCAATAAATATATATATATATATATATATATATATATGGATAACAACAGACAGACAGACAGACAGACATATAATATATATGGGTAATTGTATGACAAAAATGGAAAATGTTTACTTTTGACGCGTTTCGTCCTTCAAGATATATAAAAAAAAATTTATCCTGATGAAGTCCAAAGGACCAAACCCACACATAAGCACAAATAAACATCTTGTATATATATTTGCCTCAATACACACATGATATATAAAATATATATACAAACATTTCATATATATATATATATATATATATATATATATATATATATATATATATATATAAATATATATATATATATATCTATCTAGTCAAAACAACTACAGTACTGTATACATGACATAATTTAAAAAAAATATATTTTAATTGAGCACTATTCAATGACAAATACATAATTCTAAAAACAACGGTCATCTGCGTAAATATATATATATATATGAATATGGCTATATATATATATATATAAAACCCGGTATATATCCGGGCTTTGGTATTTGGTGGTTTATGAATAAAGCAAAATTTCCTATTTTGACACACACACATATATATATATATATATATATATATATATATATATAGAGAGAGAGAGAGAGAGAGAGAGAGAGAGTGAGTGTGTGTGTGTATGTATGTGATTTAAATCAAATTTTAATGAGACTCCAGCGAATGGTAAATATACACGACTCTCTTGGGAAAACTCATATTTTGATATGTTCCACTGATTAAACAGTGTTTTCAGAAGAACGGGTCGTTCATATGGGTGCTAGATTGTTTGGTTTTCCGTTCGATCTGCAAAACATGTCAAAATAAACGTTCTCTCATCCGACATTCTATATTTATCATTCAGGTGAAAGTGATTGATGGGTTTAATAGACATAAAATATCCATTCTATGTAATAGGACATGTTCGGAGGACAGTTGCTGTCAAATTACGTTGAATTTGCATTACATGATCGTGCAGATTTTAATGAGATTTCGACTAAACACAGTCGACGAAGTCTTGCTGATAAACAATTTCTTTTCTAATCACCAGGTTGAACATACTTCCGTTGGAATCAGCAAAATCAGATAAGATATATATCTTAGATAGTTTTATAAAATGTAACAAACACGCGGGTTGCTAAGTTTATACTCATCCTCAGACGCTCAAAATATGCCGGTTTCATTGTTCACGCCCTTTTTCTCGGGCCAGGGGTATATATAAGCGGAAAGAAGTTACAAAACCCTCCCCAGAAAGAGCGTCCTGAAAACAAATGAGCAAATAAATATTCTTCAAATAAGACAAAATAAAATATAATAAATTACTTTATTTCTTTTTTCCTTCAGTACCAACTGGCGTAACAAGACTTATTTATATACCTAAATTTGCAATCAACAACTAAGTTTTGTTTAGGAGGTGTTCGTGTTCTGGAAATGCTATAATACAATTTTTCCTGCTTGCACAACCTTCAAGATTTCGATGTTGCTTTTGGAACTTGTACTACTTCATAACTTTTTGTTCAACTACAGGAAATTCACCGTTTCTTCTTTGTGCCCATATATATTGAGAGAGTGTCGTGCTTTTTTCATAATATCTATTACTAAAAAGATGTTTTAGGTTTGTAATATCTTACTGTACAAGGACATTTGATCGAATGTAAATCTTAAATATTATTCCCAAATTTTTTATACAGCATAACGAAAATAGGAAAAATGACTGTTAAAACAAAACGGCACATGTTAAATACAGATCAAATGACACTACGCAAGTAAAGAAAAATTAAACAGAAAAAGACGCGAATAAGTTGTAGTGAGTAAAAACCGATGCCATGATATTTGGCTGAATTTCGTGTATTAGGTGAAAAAAAAAACTACACGAAATTGGAAAATAATCTCCTAGTCAGATTACAAAGCGAAACTCCAAGATTATGGTACTGGAAAATTTTCCTGAAAGCCCAAACTACCAGATATTATTATGAAAATAAAATCACTAAATGTAAGCATGGTCTTTAAGATACCTTCCAACTTTTTTTTTATAGTAAGTCTCACCATTTACAAGGCTCGAAAGCTACTCCCTGGTAGAGGGTTACGTTAGGAGGACATTCGTATGAATAGAAGTGGAAGATAACGGTAAACCCTAACCTTGAACAGGTTAAGATTGTAGTAACCGGGGAAACATCCTGTTGAGAGTCGGTTCCACAGGGCAGTGGTTCTCGGGAAGAAGCAGTTCGAGTAAAACTTCCTTCCCACCGATGGAATACGAAGGGAATATGCGTGGTTTGCTACTATGTAAATGGCATGGCATTTTCTTGTTGAGAAGTCTTGACTTGGCATGAACATCCCTTACCACCATTTGAATTAGTCGATGGTTACAAGGGCAGTGGCTTGCAATGGGCAAGTTATCTAAAAAAACAAAATCAGGCTTCCAAGGAAGAAACATTATAGTTAGAAAGCAGGGTTATAGACGGAAGTGTAAAGCAACTATAAAGTTTTAAAGTTTGAACTTAATATAAGTCCCAGTTTTCACTTTTTTAGAAAGTGGACAGACACCATCGTTCAGTAAACAGCACTGAAAAAACATACATTAAATCTATACGCCTCGAGAATTAACAATAAATTAATGTTCACGCAAATTATGCAGACGTTAGCATGCGTATATATCTATCTATCTATATATATATATATATATATATATATATATATATATATATATATATATATATACAAACACACGCACCCTTGTGAAAATTAGTTGATACAAAATGAATAATTCCGTTATTATTTACTTTTTTCGTACTTTTCGAATGAAAGTACTTCAGATGTCCATTCCACAAAGTCTTCCTTGCAGATTGACCACAGATTCTCTATTAGATTTAAATCAGATAAGTTTCCGGGCCAGTCTATAGTACTTTGATTTGCTCACTCTTAAGGTTTGCCAGTGTGTTCATGCAGCGTTACAATTTTCATACGCTTCCTTGGAGTAACGTCCACTGCAGACAATGGCTGTAGGACAACTAATCAACAGTCGAGACAATAGTGTCTGGTCGTGATAAAAAAATTAAAAAAATGATGTAATCACAGATGACAAAATATTTTTCAAGGCCAAACATATTTCATCATACACCCCGAAATAGATTCATATTACTGCACACGACTGCAAATGACCTAATCCGAGGAAAAGATTGAAATCGATTGCACCCTGTCATTCCAGTAGTTCTAAAACTGATTCTATGATGAATGAAAGGAAACTAAAGGGCTTGTTTCAATTAATTTGCATAAGAGTGTATATATATATATATATATATATATATATATATATATATATATATGTGTGTGTGTGTGTGTGTGTGTATATATATAATATATTCATTGATACGTTTCATTAAATAATATAGACAAGTTTTGTCTATTTATTTTAAGTAACTTCCTTTCATATTGTCTGATAAGCTTGATAACATTATCATTGAAAGACGAAAGGAAATCACCATATTGATACATGCTAAAATCCAACCTAAGCTTTAGGCTTACATAAGCCCTTATCAAAGATGACAATTACATTTCAATATATCGAACAATACACGGTCAAAACAATAATAATAGTCCGTTTTTGTTGTATGAAAAATTACAAAGCAACTCGTGTATACGAGACGCGAAAGCGAAAATCGCATCGCAGTTCGTGACGTCACACATGAGAGTGAAAATGAGACGTATTAAGTATGGGAAGCCGTTGGTATAAACCAGTGGCTTCTGTTATCAATTATAGGCATTTAAGAATATATGTGGAGATTTTGTAGTTTATTTTGTTCAGGTTAGGTTTCAACTGTTTTATGTATATAGCTTCAACAATTTTTAGTTTTTGTTTATTGATTTCATGTTTAAGTATATTTGTGTTTTCAACGAGGATTTTCCGGAATTGTGTACGTGATATGGTGATTTCTACCTAAATACACACAAATACATTGCTACCTAAATACACAAATTATATATATATATATATATATATATATATATATATATATATATATATAATGAGAAATATTAACAGAAAATTTAAAACAAGAAAAAGATGAGAAAATACTAAGAAGTAAGTTAAATGCACGTAGTAAGATGGAAGAAAAAAAAAACGAAAATTTCAAAAGGTAATTAAAATTACTAACATACATTAAGACAGGTGAAAATTTCTGATGGGTTTATTTGCAGAGACATTATTATTATAAATAAATATAAGTGAAATATAATAATAATAATGATAATAATAATGAAAATGAAAATTATTACTGAAATAAAATAAAACAATAATATTTAAAATTTGTATAAAATAAATGAAATAAAAAATAAAAATACACCCAGCATGCAACAAAAAGTCTTTTCCTCCTGGAAATACAAACATCCGGCCAAAAAACATTAAATTCAATCACTTCAACATGAACCTCCGCACGGGTAACACGTGTCCCTTATCTCTCTGCGAAATAGCTTGTAATAATACGAAGTAAATTCTTTCTCTCATTACATGTACCATGAAACTATTGTAAGCTAAAAAAATACACATTCCAATACACAGAAAAAATATAAATAAAATTGTTTGAAATTAATTTTCAATTTAACATGTCTTTATTGTTATTTGTGTACGTTTTACTTCCTGTAATGAATTTTGTTTTTATCTCCGTGAAAACGAGGTTAATTTCTGTTGCTTTAGTGTGAGTGACCCCATATCATTGTGGTAAACCTGAAGGCGTGTAAGAAATGCCTTCCTAGTAACGCACTGATTCAGCAAATATTAAAGCAGGAGTTACTGACATTAGTAACTCAAAACTGCTGAATTCTGCAGGATTAGTAATCCACTAAGTAAATATATTTATTTTATGTGATGTGTCGATTAAGAACATGGATAATCATATCTCTCCACAATTCCCTATCCTTTGTAAATTTTAATAAAATCTATCATTTTCCTATCTTTCCTATTCCTTCTTCTGCTAAGCATTTATACAAGATTGTTAGGTAAGTTATACGCTGATTTTTTTCTGCCCCTCTTGTTTTCAATATGTTTTATCAGTGTCAAAATTCCTTAGTGCTCTTTCCCTAATATATGTTCTAATGAATAAAGTAATAATATTTATTCCGTTTCTTACAGAAAAAAATGGATAACCATAATTAATCTTTACTTGTTTCAACCGGTAAAATTTTCATAGTTTTCCTATTTTAAATTTCAGATGAATGTTAATTCTTCAGTTAATGATTGAATAAATACATGGCAAGTTATACGACAATAAAAAATATTCGTAGAAATTCCTATATGGCATCGGTAAATATTCTGTCTTTTCGGCGTCTTTCTTAATCCCTAATTTGCCAGCCATTTACACAATCTCGTTAAATAGGTTATTCGATGCGTTCTTCTATACGTTTTGCCGTCAAGATGTCCAGTAAGTGGCAAATTTTTCAAGAATTCTTTCCACATTACGTGTCCTAAAAGTTACAACTATCTCTTTCTGATATATCCATTTTGATACTAATTTCTCTAGAACTTCGTCGTTACACGCATGTTCAGTATATGGTATTCTTAAAATCCATCTATAGAACCATATTTTTCTATGTTGCCTCAAGATTAAATTACTCTTTTTTGTTCGCGAATTGAGATGCTTTTTATAGAATTAACATTAGTTTTTGCTGCACTCCCACAATCTTACTTATTATAAAACCCAGGTTGTGTGTGTGTGTGTGTGTGTGTGTGTGTGTGTGTGTGTGTGTGTGTTCGTTTATATATTGGATCGGATTTCCTACATTTTTCAACCGATTTCAACAAAACTTTACAGGACTACGTAAAATTACCTTGCGGTAAAAATTGGAAAAACGCAATTGTTTTTGCACGAAATCAATTTGAAAACACGATTAAGAGGCGTGATGAGAATGAAAGGTGGACAACATATATCGAGTTATACTTATTCTAAAACCCAGGTTGTTTGTGTGTCTGTGTTCGTTTATATATGGGATCGGATTTCCTACATGTCTCAACCGATTTCAACAAAACTTCACTTTTTTTTTTTGGCAGGTAGTGTTTCTTATTGTCTTGCACACTTTTTTCTTTATTTTTACATTCAGAGTGCTTTAAAAATTCCATTTACATTTATGATGGTCAATACTTGATCTATCTCTTATTGTTACATCCCAGGGCAACGCCGGGCTCTACTACTAGTATATATATATATATATATATATATATATATATATATATATATATATATATATATATATATATATTACAGTTTCTTATACCACCATAACTTTGTGAATCTTTATTTTCGTTTTAAAATTCAGATGAACAGTTACTGCAAATGTCTTGTTTTCGACAAAATCTCGTACAGAACGTAGCGACGGAGAGTGAGAAGAAAGGACTAAGCATAAATTACAAGAAGACAGAATGCATGGCCATCAGTAAAAGGATGAGCTCCAAATACGATTTGCATGTCGGGAAAACTAGAATCAAGCTGACGCGGAGGTTTAAATATCTGGGAAGCGTTGTGACAGAGGACGGCAAGTGCGAAACTGAGATGCGTAGACATATTGGATTGGCCAAGGACGCATTCCAAAAGCTGGGCAGAGTATTGCGAGACAGGAGGATTCCTTTGGTAACAAAGAAAAGAAGACTGAGCTGTTACGTGACATCTATTCTTATTTATGTCAGCGAATGTATACAATTTCCTCAAAGATGAAGAAGAAACTCAAGACGACGGAGATGTGGTTCTACAGAAGGATTTTGATGATATCATGAACCGAGCGTTTGCGCAACGATGAGCTCTTACAGAGGATGCAAAATAGGAGGAGGCTTATACTTACCATCAGGAAAAGGCAAATGAAATTTCTGGGATACATAATGAGGAAGACGGGCCTGGAGAATCTGATACTCACGAGTCGAATAGAGGGAAAGAGAGACAAGAGAAATCAACGCATGACATACTTAGGGGGCTTAAACAAGTGGATGACAGAACATGGTCTGGAGGAGGTAGCAGAGAGAAGGAACTTGTTGGGAGCTGCAAGGGATAGAGGGAGGTGGAGAGCTATGATCGCCTACGTCCTGAAAGGACATGACACATAAAAAGAAAGATTATTAATAAACAGGGGTGATCAATTAAGGTGCGGGATAGATTTATTGTCCTAGCCCCGGTTATGGGACAAGGAATAGTAGCCAACATTTCTACAAGTATCTGGCTAAAAGACTTTTTGTCCAAGAAAAGTAATTAAAACTTTCATTACTAAATCGTTGGCCGCTTGATGTAAACTTTCACATTCTTCAGTCGTGGACACACGTTCAGCGAACTGAAAACAGAGAAAGAAAATGACGTCTTCTAAATAAGAGATATTGTTTCATTTTCCCGGCCGTTTGCTATCGGGTATTGTTAGAAACCTCTTCAGCGACAAAGTCAGCATAAACTATTAAAGAGAAAATCAATCTTGGTCGATGCTTAATTAGAGAGGAACAGGGTCGAATCTCGAGAGCAAATTAGTTCATTCAAGTAGAAATCGATTCAATGAATTATCGATTATCTGATCAGTCCATAGATTAATGCCCGACCATGTACCCACCACGAAGAACACAAAGGACAGAGGGAAAGAATGAGAGAAGAAACGAATAAAATTAAATTGTTAACTCATACAGTATCCTGCTAATGACTTATTGTATAACGAGGTTCAAGATAATAAATATTGATTAAATAATCATTGCTTTTGCAAACTTTGTTAGTTGTTACATAGTAATTGTCATTTGTCTGCCGACCATTTCTTCACTGATTAGCTGTTGTTAGGATCCTGATTAAAACGTGACGACCAATTTTGAAAGGCAGACAAAAGGATGTCGTACTAATTGGACTTTTAAGAGTTACAACCAATTACCAAAGTTCTTATTTTGTTTCTTTCTATGTTTTCTTACAAGTTATTTGTTAATCCATAAGATGTTCTTTAAATCGTTAAGTAAAGGCAGTTTTAAATATCATATTGCCAAATAAATTATTTCGTTAACTTTTAATAATCTGTTGGCATATGTTGAATTGTTTGCTTTAACTGATTCCTATATTTATTTGTATTTATGGAGTATTTACTAAGAATTTTCGATTTTTGGACTCTGGATTTATTTCTTTTTATAATGCATGAATTATCTTTGCATTCATGAACTTCCCAACGATGCAATAAATTTAATACGATAAAATCATTATAAGTTTCACCTCATCCCATAGCAGGGACCAGAGAATATAACAAAAATATTATAGACTTTAGCATCTTGGACTTTTCGATTAGACAGTTTCTGAGAGATGTTACAGTAAACAAACTCTAACATTTATAAGAGAACCAGCCAGTTATGTGTCATGCGTGATACACGCTTAGGCAATCATGTATTTTTCGATAAATGACTGACGAGGCAGATTTTTCCTGCAGTGGGTTGCCGTTTCTTTCTGTGGTAGACCAGTTGCCACCGAAGGCTATAGAACTCGGTCTATCCTGCTATTTACCCATAAAAGGAGGGAAAAGAATAGGATTCTTACCTTTCCCAAGGGTATTAACACGTAAGTGAATGTAACTGATTCGACTGGAAATCGAACTCAGCTCTCTGAATCCTCAATCCGAGCCGCTATTCATTACTTAGCCGTGCCTCTTAGAGTATGCAAATCCTAAAAAAAAAACTCTATAATCATAAATGAATTCCCAAAATATAGGGTTTATCAGGCATTAATGCATGTTGTAAACAAAAAGGTAAGTCTCAAGACCCTCACACATACAAAGCCATCTCAATTACTATGGTGAAAGTTTATATAGATATTATATTAACTTTCTAATTTATCAAGTTTCATCGGATCACATGGCATAGACGCGATAATGTAAGAAAAATATTATCGACTTCAGCATCTCTGACATTTGGATTAGACTGTTTGTGTCAGATGTTAGAATATAAATATCTTACTTTAAATTAAATTACAGATTACTTGTTTCTTAACCGACAACACCAGCGAAGAAAATATCTCGCATTGGCTCATGTGTAACAAAAAAATTACCGACAGTTAACATCCAAGCACTTAAATGGGGAAATTGTTAACTTAGAATTTAGCAATAAACTAGAGTCCAAATTCATGTCAATATATCTTTTGCAAAACATAAAGGAATCAAAGAATATCGTCATTAGGTGAAGCAAGTGAGACTATTTCAACCATAGCTCGAAGGAAAAAAGATACGTCCATGAGACGACAATCCTTAGTTGAAGTATTAGATGCAAGAGAGAAATAAGCAGATAAGAAAGAATGGAAGAGAAAATATCGAACAATTAACAAAGAAAATTATTTGAGAAAATACTATTCCGGAAAATTGGAAATTAAATTAATGAAGCCAAGCAAAAATACCATGTGACAAACTGTGGAGAAAAATGAATAATAGTATAATTTAACCAAACTTTCCACAGTAGAAAAATTCTGTCCAGAAAAAAACAAAAAACCCTTTGAATCATCTTTCAACCCTGACCCCAATATACTCAAGATGGCCGCAAAAATGGAATATATATTCATTCAGACGTTGCAATATCCATCTTCAAAGATAAAAAATACCGAACTTAATAATGAGTAAATTATGAAAGCTATTAAAAAAAACTAAGGAATATTAAAAAAAAAAAATCACACGGTATTGACGCTGAGCTTTTGAAAATAACTTACTTCCTCCTCGAAAATAAAAGGTTTCTCTATTATGTTGAAAAAAAAGGCTGTAATCAGAAATGTATCCACAAAATATGGAGTTCATCACGCATTAATGCCTTATGGCAACGGAAAAGTAGGCCTCAAGACACTCACACATACTGTTGAGGTACCTCAATTGGATTAAATATGGTGGAAATATTAATAAACGTTATATTAACTATGTTCTCATCGTTTTATGAAACCTAACTCTTCATGATCTTGTTTGGATTTCTTTCTAGTAAGGGATGAAACGACTCTATTGTCCGCTACCCCGACATATGGATCATCTATAATAAATTTAATTTCACAGAAAAGAAAATTGAACATAGAATTGGCTGTGCCGGAGTTAATTTTACTCAACACTGTAAATTGCTACAAAACTAAAAATCAACTTGAAATTCTATAGTAATAATATAGGTACAAATAACTAAGGGTAGACTACTCTATATTTAACCAAACACAATGTTACAATTTTAAGCTTTATTTCTACTTGTTAAATGTCTTTGGATTATACATCTTTAAAATTTAGAAAATTTTTGTTCTGATTTTGATGTTCTGAGTTCTTGTGTGTTTTAAATGTTCTTTTATATGCCGTTTCCTTTCAGGATGTAGACGATCATAGCCCTCAACATCTTCCTATCTCTTGTAGCGCTTAATAAGTTTTGTCTTTTTGCTATCTATCACAAACCCTATTCTACCATCCATTTACATCAAGTATGTTACACACACGCTGCTTTCCATCATGCCCTTCTCTCTTTATCCTTTGAGGATTAGATTTTCCAAGCCACCCCCCTTCCTTATTACGTGTCCCAGAAAGTTTATCTTCTTCTTTAAGTTTTTACTTTGTTTCCATTTTCTTTGTTGTTGCTCATATGTTCAGTCCATGGTATCCTAAGCATTTTTCTGTAGAACCACATTTCTGTATCTTCGTCTTTGAGATTGTCCAGCATTCACTGCCATACAGAAGGACAGTTACCAGATGTCACGTAACAGTGCAATACTCTTTCCTTCGTTTCTGTCGAAGATTTTCTGTCTCTTAATACTCTGTTTAGCGTTTGGAAAGAATCTTTAGCCATCACAACGTGTCTTCGGATCTCAGTATCTTACTTAGAGAGAAGGAATTTTCGAACAAGGAAAAGGTTTTATCCTTCAGACAAACAAAGAACAACATCTTCTGAAATGCATACGACTACAGAGATGACAGAGTCTGAAATAGCTGAGTGAAATCTGACGACTCCTTCCTAACTTTTACATTTTATGATTTGAACCATTAATCTCCAGATATATATATAATTCATATTTTTAGATTATTTGCTTTATTTTCAGTCAACCACGCGTAGGAGAGGTGTGCAGTATATATAATTCATAGATACGACATTCTTTTTTCAATCCACAATAGTTAATATATTGCACCTCATCTTTCCCTGTCTTATCTATAGCTGAAGTAAACACTGCTTCGCCTTCGGACATGCTAACACATAAATAAGCCTACCGTGATAATACGGACACAAGAATTTGGGCTAGCAAATTTGGAAAAAATTCTCGTTTATATTAGGCGCTGACGTTTCTAGCTACTACACATAACCTTAATATACTTGTTCATATTTTGAAAATGTCAGTATTGAATGAAAATATATATTCATACAGTTTACATTAATGATTCTAAACACGAACTTAACAAAATATTTAGAGCAAATTCATGAACTTATTCAGACAAACAAAGCACAAGCCTGCGACAAAAATGAATCCCAAACAGGAAGAAGAACGTACATACCGAGAAAGACACATTCTAGTATTTAGTTGCTCTTTCTCTGTAGCGATCTAAACCAGAAATGGGAATTGTTACTCGGTCCGCATGATAAATGACAACTGATGTTGATAAAAACAAACTTGCCATACTTTCTGGTAAAGGGATCTGTGTCTTTCAGCCAATAGAAGTAGTTCTCTTCGAGTCATTCGAGTAGCATAAAATGGAAAGTGTGGCTCACGTAGATCCAAGTCCTCACTCCGACAAGCCGCATTCATCGACCAGCGTTTTCCGATATATGCGCAATCTCATTGAAACTATAGTAGCATCTTCTTTTTCTTATTCTGATACCCTTCAAGACGAAGGCAATCATAACTGTCAACAATCACTTATCCCATATAGCTCTTAGGAAACAGGGCACCTCGGCGTGGTGTAATGGTTAGCAACGGTGTCTCGCTAGAAAAATTATGACTGAGTAGTGAGTTTGATCCTCACTGGGTGCCCCCCTACTTTCGGCCTTGTGCCACATCTAAACTAAGCTTAGAAAATCAATAGGTCACCTCGAGGCGGTGTAATGGTTAGCAAGCTTGTCTACCTAGAACAGTTACGACTGATTAGTGATTTCGATCCTCACTGGGTGCCCCCTACTTTCGGCCTTTTGCCACATCTAACTACGCTTGGAAAACCACTATAGCTCTTAGCAATGTTTTTTTTTTTACTTCACCATTCTCCCCACCCACCGTTACACCATCTATTCGCACAAGCTCGTCAGGTAGTTGGCACACTGATTTCCCTTGCCACTCTAGCCTTTGCTATGTACTGTGAGTGTCAATTTCTCCAAGCCATCCCTCCTCATTATTAGGTCTAGTCAATTTTAGCTGTCTCTTTCTGATTTGGTGTATGTGTTCTCTTTTGTTTATGTTTTCTTTAATATTTCTTCGTTGATTACGTGATTGAATTCTCACCATCCTTCTGTAGAATCACTTTCCTATTGCTCCCTGTATTCTATTCACTTTCGAGGAAAATGTCCAGCTTTCACGGCCATATAAGAGGATTGATATTACATAGCAGTTCATCAGTCTTTTTTTTCCTTTTTTTTTTTCTAATGAAAATTTCCTGTTTCTTAATACTTTACTTAGCTTTTGAAATATATAGTCATTCCAAAAATGCTGTTCGCAAAGTGGTTGGGGGACAGTTAAAATACCAAGATTTTTTATGATAATTATGTGGACGACGACCACAATGAATATGATGGATATATCTAACTACGCTGGCATTATAGATAGAACAGTCATTACGTTCATTATTGTTACCAAAAAGGATGAAAGTAGTAAAAAAAAAAATGCGAATTATATCTGCATGAGTATTTTCTAAAAAAATGTAGTGTTTTGTTTGCGATTTAAAATTTAACTTTTGTTCATACAGACCCGAATATAGATGGGAAATTGTTGGAAATAAATAATATTTAGCTGTCTCTCACAATTTACACTTCTCTCACACACACACACACACACACACACACACCACACACACACACACACACACACACACACACACACACACACACACACACACACACACACACACACACACACACACACAAAAAAAAAAAAAAAAAACAGGTGGGGAAGTGCGTTCTTATACACAAATAATTAAAGTAGTTACTCCGTGGGGATTCGTCTTCCAAACAGCATTTACCGACATTATTGACGCCACAGGCAAAAATTCAGTTGCACTTTGATTTTTGCCTTTATGCAAGCACAATTGTTTGGGGGCTCAAGTTAAATCAGTCCCATGTTATATTTTTACTCGGGGAGTCAAACATTACCGAAAAGAGAAAGAACCGTTATACTCTTTTCCCAGTTATAAAGTCCAGAGTTTAAATTTTTCATTTTATTTTATATTTTATTGCTTAGCCAATACAATGCCAGGAATTCACACAAGGTCAAAGGTCACTGAATGAGTTGTAAATGGTATGGACGTACAAGGAAGCAGCATAATGGTGTGTGTGTCTGTCTCTCCGTTCGTGCGTGCGTATGCGCGTGGGGGAGTTTGATATGATTTTACAGAAAGTTTAGCTCATGTTTGAATTCTATATGATAAAAAGTTCTTTTCCAACTCATTTTCACATTACAGTTTATAAATTGTTATTTTCATCATCAGCCTTGTAAGATAAATATAAGATAATCACACATACATATATAATTTTCGAATATATTATATATATATATATATATATATATATATATATATATATATATATATATATATATATATATAGAGAGAGAGAGAGAGAGAGAGAAAAAAGAGAGAGAATTTATTCGAAAATTATGGAATTCAACACCATCACTTGATAACACACTAGAAGTGTTCAAACAAAATGGGTATTTTTAGTTATTTTATATTTGTTCTCCTCTGTATTGAGGACACTTACGAATAGTATTTTTTTTTATTGGAATATATATATATATATATATATATATATATATATATATATATATATATATATGTATATATATGTATGTATATATATTTGAAAAGTGTATATAAATATAAATAAATATATATATGTATAATTATTTATATATTATATGCGCGGTACTTATTGTCTGACGATCGCCAAAGCGTGAAACCCAGGGTCACAAACTCACATCTATCCAACCAAATATATATATATATATATATATATATTACTATGTCTGCTTCTAGGAATGTTCATTCACTGTGTCATGCGAAACAATTTTTCCTTCAGAATCTATCTTACATATTTCTAAGGCTACCATTCGCTCTTGCTTCGAAAATTGCTGTCTCATATATAGCACCTGCTATATTGGAAAATCTTGATAAAATCCAAAGAAGATTCTGTAATATTATTGGTCCTGACATGGCATCTCGGCTTCAGTCCGCTGTAATGTAGTTTCCCTGTAGCTTTTGTATAAATACTTTCATAGTAATTGTTCTGATGAACTCTTTGGTACGTACCCTTTATGTATTCAAGAGCAATACTAGAATGCTCGTAAGATCATATCATTTTACAGTTGAATTAGCTAGATGAAACCGTAAGTTTTATGATAACATTTTCTTTTCTCGCACCTCTCGCGTATGGAACTCTGTTCCGGTTGCTTGCTTTCCAGTCAACTTTGATCTTCAAAAATTTAAATGTAATGTCAAACATTATCAACTGTCTACTTTATTCATCTTCTTTTGATGTTCACTCGCCTTAATAATGATTTTCTTTTTCTTATCCTTTTACACTCATATATATACACATGCACATCCACACGCGCACACGCACACACACACACACATATATATATATATATATATATATATATATATATATATATATATGTATATATATATATGTTTCATTAAAACGACAGACAATGTACTACGGTTGAGATTTTATTTAATTTTTCTTGTGTTCTGACAAGAGCTTTCTTTTCTGGACAAAGGGTGTGTAAGAACTGTTCGAATGTTTTGTATTTCCGAGCGCTTTCGGCTATACCTTTAGCCAGTATCAAGGATGATTCGATTATCAGCTTAGTAGAGTGTGTGTGTTCTGTGTATGTTCAGCGTGTGGTAGTGATGGTTTTAATTTCCGAATACGGTTAGCACATTGTGGCTTTGTTCATAGTTAATATTGTTAAGAGTTGGCTTTTTCTTTTTTATTATTAGAGCTTCCATTATTGTTAGTCTTTTTTTGCAAGTTAATGCAGTTAATATATTTGTGTTTTCTACTAGTATGTTCCTAATAGTGTCGGGTAAATCTGTTTTTAATGAAACATGCATAAAGGAAGGATTGCTGCCTAAATATACATGCATATATATATATATATATATATATATATATATATATATTATAATTAAGTAATACATCGAGTATAGAAGAAACCTCAACAGAATGCCGAAAGCACTGGACGGCCGTTTCGCCCAATATTTGGGACTCATAAACAGTGCGCATCCACTACCGAGAATTGAAAGCCGGATATACCAACTGTTCGAACGGGCCTCGGTGACGAAGAGGTGGCGAATCAGATTCGATATAGCGCCGCTCAATCAGTCATTCGCTACCTCTTCGTCACCAAGGACCGTTCGAACAGTTGGTATGAACGTTTCAATTCTCAGTAGTGGATGCGCACTGCTGATGAGTCCCAAATACAGGACGAAACGGCCGTCCAGTGCTTTCTGCATTCTCTTGAGGTTTCTATCAGACTCGATGAATTACTTAATTATAATTATCTCAAATCCCCTTAATTTTATCACTCTCTCTCTCTCTCTCTCTATATATATATATATATATATATATATATATGCAGAAATATAGTTTTAAGGCGTGCTTTATTTATGGGATAAAGTGCTCAATATCAGAGAAAGAGCGTATGTAAATATAAATATAGTGAACATTGAAGTCAACACTCAGCGGTGAAAGACTGTTTCATGCTGGATGCAATCGTCAGGCTGACGATTGAGTCAAGCATGAAACAGTCTGTCGCCGCTGAGTGTTGACTTCAATGTTCATTTATATATATATATATATATATATATATATATATGAAAACACACACATATATATATATATATATATATATATATATATAGAGAGAGAGAGAGAGAGGGAGAAAGAGAGAGAGATTAGTACATTTTAGTATATCCAGGACATTAGAAATATAAACATAAATCAAAAGAACATATTTCCTCAAATAACCCTAAGCATATCAACCTACTATGCTGTAATCAAAAGTATTCTAGCTATAAACAAGAGGAAAAAAATCATAAAAAATCTCATAAAACTAATATGTTCACCTCTGCTCCCAGTAAAAAATAAAACTAATTATATATTATGCTAAATTTAACACAGCCAACTTAATAATACGTAGTGACTCTCCCCGTCAAGGAATGTTTTGGAAAAGGCCACCATTGTATATCAGTTTAAATATTCTTTGGGTGATTGTAGCTCTGACAAAAAAGTAAGTACATAAGTTTGACGAACACAATATTATCAAGACTTCTTACACTCCATTTATCGGGTACAACGTCTATCACACAACATTTAAATACACATTCCTGACCAACTTCACAAATCAGGAAAATACTTGTTGACAACACTATTATGCTACACCATATAGATAACAATAAAATAGTCAAATTCGCAAGGCCCTCTATGTCAAAACAACCAATCAACACTGAACAAAACTTATTATGAGTATAGTAGCAATATATTTCAGTAAACTAACATTTAACGCCATTTTGAAATTTATCAATTTATCGCCCTTTCATTACGAAAACCTTTTTTACAAAGCATCGTATCCACAACTGTTAAATTTAAAATAATTAGATCAGAGCGCGCTCGTGCATATTTGCAAAATCACGATCGCAGTTACATAAATTTTGAGTTCTCAAGAAGATAGAATCCAAGTAAATCTCAGTATCCAGGACAGAGCAAGAATATAATATAAAAGGCTCAAACACTAATATTTCAAGTTTATACATTTATTACATTGGCAACGTAATCACGAACCAATTAATCAGACCTACAAATTCATTTATAAATATATATATATATATATATATATATTATATATATATATATATATATTACATATATATATATATATATATATATATATATATATATATATATATATATATATATATATATATATATATATATATATATATATATATATATATATATATATATATATATATATATATATATATATATATATATATATATATATATATATATATATATATATATATATATATATATATATATATATATATATATATATATATATATATATATATATATATATATATATATATATATATATATATATAATATATATATATATATATATATATATATATATATATTATATATATATATATATATATATATATATATATAAAAAGAGAATGTAATAAATTATAACCTTGACATATTAGTGTTTGAGCCTTTTTGTTATATATTTTATATATACATATGTGTGTGTGTGTGTGTGTGCGTAGTTATTCAATAATATTTGTTTTATTTTATTAATGGAACGCAGATAAACGCTGGTTTTGTCCTTCATATTATTTCTTTTATTTTTTTTTTTTTTACCTGATTTATTGTTGTACAATCTCTTCGGTATATACGTTTAAAAACAGACCATGATGTTCCATTTTCTGCTCTAATCTTGTTCTTCTATAATCTGAGATATTGCAAAAGAATTTGAATGAGTGCATATGCATCAAAATGAAAACAGGACTCTTTTAATATTCTGTCTGAAGACAACAAAAAAACTGGAACGCTTTGCTTTCTCCTCATCAATTCCAACTGATGAGGTGCTAGGTTGTTTGAAGCACAGGCCATGCAATCTGACAGATAACATTAAACTGTGATTCTTAGTGATTTTGCTCTCGTTTTCTCCAAGGTATTTCAAGATAGACTTTAAGAAACAGGACATTTTTTTACAAAAATTCTTTCCCTTTTCTTTTTGTTTTTCGTCGCGGATAATCTTATGTCATTTGATTTTTTTCTAGAAAGAATGACAGCCACAGTGTGTTACTGCTAGATGTTGCGGAAACGGCAAGTCTGAAGCGGCAGATTTCGACAAACAGCATCGATTTATATGCTTCCTTTACGGATCAGAAATAATTCTCTTTGTTTTGATATATCCTCCAACCCACTCTCGATCTTTATATTTATTTATCTTTCGGGGCTTTTTTAAAAAAATTATCTACAGTCTTCTTGTATATATATATATATATATATATATATATATATATATATATATATATAAAAAAAAAGGCTCAAACACTAATATTCTAAGCTTATAATTTATTATATTCTCTCTCTCTCTCTCTCTCTATATATATATATATATATATATATATATGGGGTCTGTGTAAAATCCGGATATACAAAAATAAATTATATATGTAAATAATATGAATATAGACAAAAAAGATAATTTTCCTTACCGACATATTTCGCCCCCTGTGCGATCTTATCAAAGAAAAAAGTTTTCAATATTTTTTTTTTCAAAAATGGTGTCAGTAAAGATAATCTATGGAGGAAGTGTAATGAGGTAATTTATTGCCTTATAGACGAAAGTGAGTACATCTTGAAAAAGTTGTTTCTGAATTCTTATTTTTTAATTTCTCTACGTATGTTTTTAATGTAATTATTGTGTATTATTACATTTTCATTTGATAAATTATTTATGCCTTTATTAATTTTAAATAATAGGCTTTGAGTTAGTCATATTGTTTTAAATCTTATGTTGGCTTGGTAAAGAGATATTTATTTTAAGAAAGGAGATATTTGAAAAAATCCAGGGCCTAAGTTAAAATTTTGGAAATAGTAGAGAGCAGCAGTTACAACCAGAACATCGATCTGTAAAAGTTCAGTTATTAAAAGAGAAATTAGCTTAGAGAAAGTTACCATTTCTCTTTATTCATATATATTAACACACAAAGAGAGAGAGAGAGAGACACACACACATATATATATATATATATATATATATATATATATTGTTATTATTATTATTATTATTATTACATAAATAAATACGAAATTACGTCATATGGGGAATAGACATATTTCAACTGACAAAAGTTTCGTCAGTCTTATTCAACCCCGGTATATAGACTGAGTTCGTGTCGGAATTAGAAATTTACTTGTGACTGCAGAATTTATCCCTTTCAATGTTTCAGTCCGACGAAAGGCACGAGACAGTGATCAGGGGAGGGTGGAAAGTATTAGCCGTAAAAAGAAATGGTTTTATAAAATTAAACCCGGATATTAAACATATGACATTAAATTGGGTGTTACATGAAGAATGAATTGTTAGTTTGAAACTGAGAGAGGAACGAAAAAATTCTTTAACTTTAAATAGATAAAGTTAATTTTAAAAATACAAATACCTACTTACAAATATTCTTGCAAAGACAAGTTAATTTAAAAATAAGCTATATTTAAATAAATTTAAAATAATTTAAAATAAGTTATATTTAAATAATTTATATTAAAATCATGCAATATTATATTTTTTAAAATTGTAATTAATATAAAGACAATAGGTTATATTAAAGATTAAAAACATATTTAAAATAAAAAAATATAATAAGATAAAATAAATTATACATTAGAAAACAATTTTACCTTAAAAGATAAGTTAAATCAACACCCACTTATATTTAAAAAGAATATAAAATATACTTAAATATACAAACGAGTACAAAGTTATATTAAAAAAATGAATTATATATATAAAGAGGTGTAAGTGATAAAAGGAAAGAAAGTTTTTAGAACATGGGATAAGGTATAATAATTATGGTGTAAAAATGGAAATATAGAATTTAGAATTAGTTATACATTCGATATTTGTAGAGTCACAGAAATATAGTACTCAATAAAGTAAAAAAAATAACCTTTTCGTGGAAAGTGATGATTTAGTAACTCTCGCTCAGATATGGAATTAACATTCGACATTTGTACTAATATGGTCCTTACAAGATCATCGCCATATTCTCTTTTACAATCAGCCTATATCTAAATCTGTGTTTTAAATATGTTCACTACTTTTTATTAATGCGTATATACGCATGTATTCATTTTCTGTGTGTGTTTTAACCATCCATCCATAAAGACGTACAAAGACATAAGGAGACACTTACATAGAGATTTCTCGTAAATTAAAGACACATACTAGTTTGACCATATTTATCCTGGGCAAACACTTTCCTTATTGCCGAAGCCAAACATAATCGTACTGATGCTGTCAGTCAGCGCCCAAATATTTGAGGCAAAGCTGAAATAAAACGCCGCCATCTTACGTCGGTTTTCTCTTTGCACAGTTCAAAAAGGAAAAGAAATATCTCTCTGTTGCTGACGGCGAACAAACAGATTCTTTCGTCTGAAACATGTTTACGAATATTGTAAGGGAAGACATGCAAGCCCTCAGATGATTGACCCGAAGAAGTATGTTAAATGTAACACAGAATAAACATACTTTGTATGAAAGAAGACGCTGACATCTCACACGAAACTTTGTAAAATGTGCTTGCTTCCGAGTGCAAGGCGTTTCCATCAATCATCCGTGAGAAACAAAAATGCGTTACTTTGAGACGAATTGGCAAACGAATAAGGATTTCTATTAGATTTCTAAGAGAATTGGCCATTACATATATATATATGTGTGTGTGTGTGTGTGCGTATGTATTTATGAATAGATATAAAGAAAGAGAGGAAGAGCGAGATAGCTAACACACACACACACACACACACACACACACACACACACACACACACACACATATATATATATATATATATATATATATATATATATATAAATTAATTGATTTAAAATATGTTTTTCCGCTACACAGTTCTAACTACGTTTCAAAAATGGTAGGTCTGAATTTAATTTTGAATCAAGCGGAAAAACCATATTTTAAATCAATTAATTTAAAATATTAATGCTCTGTAAATTTACATTGAGCACTATTTTGTAAGAATAAAGAAATCTATAAGAACACCGGATTATATATCTTACTGTTCTTTTCTTTTTTATTTATACACACACACACACACACATATATATATATATATATATATATATATATATATATGGAACGTGGGTTTAAAAAAACAACGGCTCCTTCTGCTATTAAGCATTACTTTTCAAGTATGAATCGAGTTCTCCGAACCACTGGTGTATTTCGTATAGAGAAAAAAGGTGAAAATTGACTTTCTTTCTGCCGTGCGACGATGACTTAGATGTAAGATGTCAAATCAGTCCGGTTTCGATTCCAGCTTGAAGCAATAGGATGTCTAGCCACAGTGAGTTGTAATACAGCCTGTCTGTCTGTGGATGACTATATATATATGTTTCCAGCTCAGCATCTGGGAAGGAGTGAATGTAAATTTAAAGTCGACATTGAGGTCAAAACCCAGCGACTACATTGTGCCTCATGCGTGAAAGCAATCTTCAGACCACATGCGTTTTATTTTGGCCCGACTATTTATATCTATTTATATATGCTGGATAATATTCTATTATGGGTTAGAAGAACTAGTGTAAATTTTTTGTTATGTATGCGATTGTTCATTTAGTAATTTGTGTTGGCCTGAGAAGGTAATTATAGCTATTGTCTACACGAGACAGTTTACATTTTTTTCGATTTATTGTCGTAGGCTGATGCTGTTTTCCTTATATTCCATGTCAAATTCGTCATCAAGTGGACCAAGAATGTGCATAATATCGATTGAAATACCTTGCAATAAAAATACACTATTTTGTTAGTGATATAAACTCCTTGTTACGCATTAATTTAGTTAAAATTTACATTCGCTCCATCTTTAACGAATATGGCGATACATGTGATAGTAACAAAAAGTAAATATTTATATCTCATTTATAATAGGTACCACTATCATTTATGTCTGAGAATCTGAAGAAAATGTGTGTATTATAAAGGCTCTAAGATCATTTTTGCGGGTTGATTAGCAGTTTTGATCTAAAGCTGAGCTATTAGACCGCCATGAGTCAGTCTATCTATCTCTCTCTCTCTCTCTCTCTATATATATATATATATATATATATACTATTTTAATTGTTGAGGCATTAACGCTAGGTCGCTTAAGCCAGCTCCGTCACACGAACTTGCGGGGCACGTGAAGTACTGGTTAGCGTTTGAGATTGAGGAATCAGAGAGCCGAGTTAGAATTCCTGTCGACATCATTACATTCACTTACGTGCACTTTCCTTGCGAAAATCAATCAACCCATCTCTTCTCCCCAAGCTATGGGTAAAATAACAGGGCAAACTGGGTCCTATAGTCTTAGAAAAAGCCAGTCTATTAGAAGGAAAGTCTGAATTCAAACCAAATCAAAGTCTGATAGGCTTGGGCTCGGATTGCCTATACACTCGGCTGGTAGTCGCTTTTGAATACAAATTCCCACTGAAACTCCTGCATTGGAATACCAGGTGAAGTAAACGTGGGTGTGCGGTTGGTGTAACGGATAACACGCTCGAAAATTGAAAACGGATAGCTGAGTTCCAATTCCAGTTGTGCATGTTATATTCTCTTACGCGCAAATAACTTTACGAAATGTATGCACCCACCTGCTCTCCTCAGCTATGGGTTAATTAGTAGAACTTGTATCTGTAAAAATCATTATCTCTATCTATAAAAGACAGGATATGTGTGTGTGTGTGTGTGTGTGCGTAACGAATGCACAGCCACAATTTCGACGGATTTGCACCAAAATTTACATGCACATAATCCAAAGTATTCCCCAACTCCCATCGATAGTAGAAATTATCAATTTTTTCATGCTTCTACGGCAATTTTCATGTAGTTTGCGACCATTTTTTACTGGCCAGAGTGAGAGCCTATAGCTGGCTGCCACGAATAGGCAGGAAGATTCTATTGGCCAGCGTGACAGCCAACAGCTGACTGACACGAATGTTAACTAGCATGCAAAAATATCGATAGCTGCATTCGTCACAAGTGGGAAAAATTTAAATCTGCATGGCACTTTACTCCAATTGGCTCATTCGCGTGCTTAAACTCAACGTTGATTCTGATTCCGCAGAAGTGGGTTGGGTGTGAAAAAGTATTTGTTGTTAATATTCTTTTTTCATTCGGTTTTTCCAGTTACGAGTCCTTTTTTAAAGCTGATCGTTTTGTGTTCATCTTGTTTAGTTCTTTTTTCGTAACAGATTTAATGTTTAGTATAGAGCTTAGAAAAAATTCGCAGTGTGAGATAGGCAAGAAGTAAGGCATGTAGCAACATCAGCATGGCAAAGGGCACTCCTTTAAAGGTAAGAATATTTTAAGTCAAGTGATAGCGATTGCTGTATGAGTCCTACGATTTTTGAATCAAGCACGGGCAACGCCGGGTCACGCTGCTAGTTATCTCTAAAAGCATCCTGCAATATAAAAATATTTTATAGCTTTAAAAGGTTGATAAACCGTAAAAATATCAGTCATTCCACCCTCCAAACATTTAATTTTTTTTTATTCGTTGGTCGTTTTCGTACAAAT
Source organism: Acanthosepion pharaonis (assembly GCA_903632075.3). Lineage (NCBI taxonomy): Eukaryota > Metazoa > Mollusca > Cephalopoda > Sepiida > Sepiidae > Acanthosepion > Acanthosepion pharaonis. Next base: position 3,922,136 of record CAHIKZ030005632.1, on the reverse strand, counting down.
ATCGTAAAGAAGTCGTGTTTTATCAATGCACATCCTTTATCTGAATTATAACATATGTAAAAAATATACATTTTTATACACAATGCAAGTTTGTACACGTTCGCGTGTCTGTCTCTGTGTGTGTTTTTGTGCATCTGTCTCTCTGTCTTTTATATGTATTAACTGACAGCAAGAAGCAACTAATGTTCAGGCTTCTATTTAAATGGATTGCCAAATAAAGAATCTATTATATTTTCCACTTATTCTTGTAGGAAGTTGAAAGTTAATTAAAAAGATTGATTAATGAATGATAGATAAATGGCCGATCGCTTAATTGACGTGGTACGCTAATCAAAGTGATAGATTCATTAATTTCTATTTCAAAAGAATAAATCTAAAGATTTTCACGAATTTCATAGACAACCGAAAAGAATAAGATATCTTGGCAATTTTGACTCGAAATTAATGAGTTTGAGCGCTAATGACGCACTCTGAAAAGAACTAAAAAAAAACAGAAGTAGAACGCTGCACGGAATGGTTACACGCCGGTTTAACTCATGTTGAAAAGAAAGCAACGGGAAAAAAAACTGGTAAGAGAAAAATTTAACTTCGAAAAAGAACGTCATTCCAAATTCTTGACGATGTGCTGATTTATTAAATGGAGATAATTAAAATTTAATTTTTAACAAAGCTATTCTATTGATATTATATGCCATATCCTTTCAATAAGGATGATAAACTACATCCGCTTCCTGGGTATGACTATAAACTACATCCGCGTCCTGTGTAAGAGGGTAAACTACATCCGCGTCCTGGGTAAGACGGTAAACTACATCCGCGTCCTGGGTATGACAGTAAACTACATCCGCGTTTTGGGTAAGAGGATAAACTACATCCGTGTCCTGGGTAAGACGATAAACTACATCCGCGTCCTGGGTATGACGATAAATTACATCCGTGGCCTGGGTAAGATGATAAACTACATCCGCGTCCTGGGTAAGACGATAAACTACGTCCAAGGCCTCTGATCAGGAGGTTTTGAGGAGCGTGGAACCACTTCTTAATTGCTGGTGTTCCCAGGTCCACCTTTCCTGGGGTGGTAGCCCCTGTTACCTTCCGAGCTATGGGTAAATAGTTAACCCCCAAACTGGGGTTAAAACAAATTGAAAGTGTAGAAATAGTTTTTAATACCAGAAATACTTTGTAAAAAATAATACCAGTAATACATTTTGGAAAAAAAGAAATGTTACCAGCAATACATTTTTGAGAAAAAAAATTCCACCTTAAAAAATTACCAACAATGCATTTTAAAAAAAAAATATCACCAGCTATACTTAAAAAAATATTACCAGCAATAAAAATCTGGTCGGCATTAAATAACCCATTAATGTTGAAATGCCGTAAAACAAAACAAAACAAACATTTCAATAAGTGGGCGGGGGGGGTCATGGCTCTCCAAAACCTCCTATGGTCATACATTCCCACCCGGATCATGTTCTGCCATACATTTACATTAGCTAGTTAGGTAGGTTATCCTCTGTTCCTCTCGACATTTCATGCCTACAGTATGTCCTATGAGTGCCAAATTCTTCAATTCAACTTTTCCAAAATCATTATTTGTCTCTAAAAGCCAAAATGTCCTTTTGAATTCAATTTTAATTCTATTTTCCTTTAAACTTCCGAGTTGCTAAAACGTTCAATCTGCAGTATTCTCACTATGCTCCTGTAGGACAATATTTCTACTGCCTCAAGTATTCTCTTAATCTGTAGAGATAAAGTCCAGGATTTATGACCATGAAGAAGGACTGATATTATATCCAGCTATTTTCCCGTTTCTTGATAGAGTTCGGGAAACATATTTGGTTACTCCAGTGCAGCTTAAGAATTTTGTCATATTTTTCATGATGCCTTTTAAAATTACCCAGACACACGAGACTGATAACGTTTGACTATCTTCTCAAAATAGGTAACAAATATCGCTCTTTTCTCCTGCTCTCCTCATAAAACGCGCGTTGTCGACATTTGCTGAGTCAATGTAAAGCATCTATACATGGATAATAATTAAAACAAATGTCACATGAGAGAATTTCTCGAGAGAAATTTGACATGCGATACATTTCCTCTTTTGCTTGATTTTTTGGAAAAGAAAAGAACAACAGGAAGTTGATTTAAGTAATTAACTGTGGCAGCATTCTTCTGAGAGCCGCCGACTTCTGCGTTGTTCGCTACAGCCAATCTTTTGAGGTAGTTGAGAATTATGTTGCTGGTAAATATAGAGAGAAAAATGAGGAGGGAGGGTTGAAAAGACGATAATTAAATAGAAAGAAAGGATAGAGAAAGGTGTGAAAAATACAGGTGAGCAAATATATATTCGAATTCGAACTGAATTTCACGCATATGGTTCATGTTGTTAACAGGTCTTTGGTTCATGAAGATCGTTTCAGAAGATGGCTCCGCAAATATTGCAAGTTTGCCAGTGATCAGTAAGACCCGCCTGGGAGAGACCCGTATTTTTTTTTTATCGAATCAGAATAGAAGCTGGATTCGTAAGTCTTTTTAATCATTTCACTCAACGCCAAGCGTTGAAGATACTAAAACAAAAGAGGTTAGAGGTAACTGAGAAAACGTCTCTGAGAGATTACAACAAAAAGAATAGGATTCACTGAGAAAAAAGAAAAAAAGTGTTGTAGCATATCTACAGACAATAATAGGTATGTCCCCATTCACATAAATAGAGTAGTAAATTCTGTATGTTGGTCTGCAGTTGGTGATTCGCCTCCAGCTTTACTGCGCAAACTCTCTGACAGATGAGGCTATGTCGAAGGGTAGAGTCTCGTCTCCGGAAATAGCAACTCAACCTCAATTTTTGGCCGAGCCTATAGACTCGAATACCCCATATTAAATTCGGCCTTGTGCTACATCTGACCGCGTGGGGCGGTTGGAAGATATCCTGCAGTTGGAGATTCTTCTTCAGCTGTGCTGGTCAAACTCTCTGGCTCCCGGTAGAGAGGATCCCCAGACGAGGCTATGTCTAAGAGCAGAGTCTCGTCTCGAAAAACAGTATCCGACCCCGTTTTATACGTAGTCTACGAGGAATTTGTGGCTGAGACTACGTGCTCGGATACCCCACATTAAATTGGGCCTTGTGCCACATCTGAGTTCGTTGGGTAGTTGGTAGATATTCTGAAGTTGGAGATTCATAGTGGAATCCACTTGACTCACATCTAGCAGTTGACTACTTCTACGCGCGTCGCTGGCGAATCATATATGTGTTGTTCGTGTCCTAGTTATTATCGTTTGAGTTTCGGAACTGATTCAGAATGAGGTGTCACCGAGAAAACCTTGTGACATCAAGAAGGACTGAGAGCACCCATATATCCGGTGGTTGATGTAGACAAGGGTCCTTTCTTAAGTAATGCCTCATTTTCTTTTATAAAAAGACGCTGTAAATTACATCCGCGGAAGAGATTACGGCATGCATACGAACAATGGCATCAATAATATATTTAGGGCTTACGACTATATCACGTTGAAACACCGATTCCAGTTCGGATTGCTGTGTCATATTTCCGTTGTCTGTTACTACACTATCCAGATAGTTGAATACTTGTGCTGTCTCTTCTTTTCTGGTAACTATGAATTATGTCTTCTAGAGTTAACTGAACTTTTTATTGCTTTCATTTAGTACATTATCTAAGAGTTCAACTTTCATTTTGACCGTGCTATCAAAACAGTGTTTGCTTCACAGGCCTCCCCTAGAACCTGTGATAACACCTACAGACATGAGGTTGACTTTCATAAAACATTCTTTAATCATCCTCATCATGATCATCACATGGGACAAGTGGCCTCCAAATATTGGCGATGAAAGCCGGGGATGTATTCACTTATGCAGTGCTCTTTTCTCTAGTATACCTGGATTAGCCCGACCCTCTTCAAATCAAACCACAACCAATGTCCTCTAATTTGAAAGCTTTGATTGCTATGTTTTTTTTTACAGTTTATCAACCTTTTGCAGGTTATTTAAAGTCAGAAAATATTTCTAGATCCTATGAACATTTTTGGAGAAATTAATGTCCCACTAATTAATCCATAGATGTGGGTAGAAATGTTTGATTCATACCTTTCGCAAGGGTATTTGTGCGTACGTAAATATAACGAACCCGACTGGAATTGAAACTCGGCTTTCTGATTTCCAATTCCGGTAGGCTCACTTTGGTCATGGTCACTTGGCTATTGATTCCATCGAGCGAGCTCTTCTCTGTATCTGAGAAACCTTCCGCCTAAAGATAATGCGTCATAACTACATTGGCTGCATATACAGATATGTTTCCCAGTCTACCCCATCGCGCTAGATGGCTGTTGACCTGGAAAAAAGACTCATTTGCACTTTGACAGACATTGTTTCAATTCTACTAGTTGTTCAATCACCCTCCTCATCAGTAAAAGGATGGCTGGAGTACGGTGTTACATGTTGACCAGTGTTAAACATCGAGGGATCAGTTATGGTCGCTGCTATGGGCAAATAGTGAACCCCCAAATAAAAGCAAAAAAACTATGAAAATATAAAAATACACTTTTACAGTATTACGAATAACAATATATTTTATCTGTAGTTATAGGTATGCAATTGTGTTCAAAATACATTTAGTTGAAGCCATAAGATTGTGTTCAAAATATTTAGATTTCAGCAATGAATAACCCACAGTAGCTTATATGCCGTTAAACCAGATCAACCAACCAAAAAGCAAGATTAAAAACGCTTTCATTACATTAATCCATATAATATCCTAAAATTAATTAAATACAACTGTATTTCAAAATATAATTTCAACAAGACATAAGACACACATATCACCGCCTCTATTAATCATGTCGACACAAACATGTATATGCACAAAAGCTGAGTATCATCTACCATGCAGTCAACTGTGAAAACAGATTAACATGCAAATATTGACCCGCTACACTGGGTTCAAAGCATGAAAATATAAAAATATATTAGAAAAAAATTACCAGCGATACATTTTCATAATAAAAAAGAGAAATTAAAAACTACCAACAATACATTATTGGACAAAAAATTACCAAAGCTAACAAGGAAATGAAATTTCAGCATTAAATGACCCATACGGAGTTGATACACCGTTAAACAAACTATTTAAATGATCTCTCCTGAAATCTTACTTATTATAAAACGCAGATTGTTTGTGTGTGTTTCTGTACGTTTATATATTGGATCGGATTTCCTACATTTTTCAACCGATTTCGACAAAACTTCACAGGACTACGTAAAATTACTTTGCGGTGCTTCTGGCAGCGCCAAAATTTGGAAAAACACAATTGTTTTTACACGAAATCAATTTGAAAACACGATAAAACACGATTCTGTCGCCAGAATGAAAGGAGGACAACTCATATTGAGTTATACTTATTATAAAACCCAGGTTGTTTGTGTGTGTGTGTGTGTGTGTTCGTTTACATATGGGATCGGATTTCCTACATTTTTCAACCGATTTCAACAAAACTTCACTTTTTTTGGCAGGTAGTGTTTCTTATTGTCTTGCACACTTTTTTCTATATTTTTACATTCAGAATGCTTTAAAAATTCCATTTACAAGACAATTGTTTATAATAAAATTCTATTCAATCGATAGACGCATAACGATTGAAAACAATGTTTTTGTTTGAGTGTGGGTTTGACCAATTCGTAAAAAAAAAAAAAAACTAATTAAGACATGCGTGTCCGTCAACCTTAAACAATAATCTTTGTCAATTTTCTAATTTTCAATAATGGTCGATACTTGATCTATCTCTTACTGTTACATCCACGTGAAACGCCGGACTCTACTGTTAGTGATAAAATAAAATAAAATAAATGACATTTACTTAAAGACACTTCCAAAATTTAACAATCCTAATTTACGATTTGAACTCCTACCGTGTTAATTATTGTCGGACTAAAGCTGACTTTCAGAAAAATGTTACTTCTATTATCTGTTTGCCTTAAATTCGAACGCCTACCTCACGCATAGTAGTTTTAAATAGTAAATCACAGATTTGCTGACGATATCTTCCGTCGCCCAATCCTGTATCGTTTTCTCTAGTATTATTTCGTTCTTCGATCTTTTATAATGCAATGTGTCTTTTGAAAAGTTTTCGAAGTTTCTTCCGTTTGTACTTTGTAAAATGCACGCGCGCGCCAAGAAACAAAGGAATGTCATTTTGCTGCAGGTATCATATTCCAAAAATGCATTTATTTTGTAGCTCTCTGAACTTAAATTCCGGATTATTTTTCTAAAAACAAAATAAATATGTCAAATGCAGATGTAAATTCCATTTTGATATTCTGAAGATTGCTCTTGAGTACTCTTTATATCTTTGTTTTTTATATTTCGTGCTTTTCTGCCAGTAATACCTTGAGGACTTCTCTGCATAATGCTTTGTGGTATCATCCGACATTTGCTGGAATCGAAATGTAAAACTAAAATATGGTTTTGCGTGATCAAACACATCCTCGTTAAAATCTGACATAGCATAGTGGATTCCTAAAAACGAAAAACACTGACAACAGTCGGTATGTTTCTGAGCTTAACTTTACTGATTTATTGAAATTTGATTGACACAAGGTCAAAAATTTTTCAGTCATCTAATTAGAAAAGAGTGCTTGGGTTATTTTAGACTCAAAAGACATAATGAAGCCAAGAGGGACAGAGGTAAACAACGCTTAATCTGCCTACGAGCTTGAGTCAATGGATGGCAGAACGGGGTTTAGGAGTGATAACAAAAACACTAAATTTACTAAGGGCTACAAAGGACAGAAAATTGTGGAGAGCGATGATCGGGACATAGAACAAAGAAGAATTTTCTTTTGTATCTCAGATAATAAGAGTTCCGGTTTTAATAATTCCTCTTTAAACACATTGGCTCATGGCCATATAACGTGGAAACACCGGTTCTTATACGATCACGAAAGTTAAACAACATTAACCATGGTAAGTACCTAAATGGGTGACCGCTTGGAAATATCACATACTGTTAGTTTTGGTTTTTAGGTGATGTAATGGATAATGGCTCAGAATTGTAATCTGAATTGACGAGTTCTAATCCCCGTTGGGTTACTTATATTCACTTACTCGCATATACCCCCATGAATACTATTTACATTATTCGGACTATTGTTCTCATCTTTGTAGCCATATTTATTACAACATTTCGGCCGTTGTACTCTCCGGCATTCTTCAGGTGGTTGTAATATCGAACTGAACCCTTTATTTCACTCACTGGGGTAGGCTGTTTTAGTTCTACGTGCCATGTTTTTAATGGATGTCAATTATCAGTTATCTCCTATTAATTCCCCTCTCCAAGTTCTCCACCGCCTTAACCGGTTATCACACCCACACTCATTGGGTCTTGTCACTGGATCTAACTAACGCCTTTATCCACTGTGCCAGGGTTCAGTTTGATATTCCAAACACCTGAAGAAGGCCGGAGCATACAATGGCCGAAACGTTGCAATAAATCTGGCGACAAAGATGAGGACAGTAATCCGAATAATGTAAATAGTGTACATAATACCTCAGCTCAGAAATATAGACAAACCCTCAGGAATGTTATGTATACACCATTTCTATCCCCAGTTATGGGTTAAATAGTAAGCATTTCATTAGAAGATAATTATTATCTCCAAAAAAATCTTACAGTTAAAAAACTTTTTTTTCGCTAAATCCTTATTATCTAAAAAATATTTTCCTCAAGAAATTAAGCATGCCATTCAGAATTACGAACGAGCCACCGTTTTTCCATGACTATATTTGAACAAAATTTAATCTAAGAATTATTACTCTTCTACAATCAGGAATATTTCGTTTGTTAATATAGAAAATAATCGCACCTAAATTTGGTAATCAGTAAAATCAATGACTACCGTTAAGGAAAGATAAAACCGTGATTACATAGAGCAGGTGCATAATACAATACTGATTATCTATATAAAAAGCTTAGCATATTTGTTTGTTTGGCATGCACACTTTAATCTTGGAATGCATATTTACTTTCCAAGGGGCTTGCATTGAAACACCAGTTCTCCTATGACCACCAGAGGTAAGCAACGTCGAGCTTGGACTATCTAGATGAGTGGCCGCTTTAGGGATATCAGTGACTGAAAGCATCGATGAAGCGTGTGGTGAAAGGCATAAGAGCTTGAAATTGTTAATCAGAGAGCCGTGTTCCAATTCCGGTCGGGTTCGTTATATGCACTAAATATCCACGTGAAAGATATGATTCCGCATCTTCTCCGCCCCCGCTTTTGGTTAATTGATATGGCTTGTACTATATTATATCACTTAGTCTTTCTTATCTAAAAAAAAAAAAATATTATCATTTAATCATTATCATCTCCCAAAACTCTTACAATATCTTGGCTTTAAATAACCTGCAAATATCTCTTGGCTTTAAATAACCTGCTAAGGAATGATAAACCATAAAAAAGGAAACAATTATTAGAAAGTGATTGTGTTTAAATGTTACATTTTTGCAATTCCTATTTCCATGTCATTATATTTTGAAAGTCTGTTAATTTATTTTCAGAAGTTGTTTTTTTTATTTATTTATGAGGAGATGGCCCTGAGATTATATTGAATATTTTTAAACAATTTTGTATTAGATCTTGTGTTTTCCCTTGTATTTTGCTGTCGGTGTGTATGTTGATGTCCTAGAGGATTACTGTTAGTCAGGACTCTCTTATATGTAACTTCAAATGAAAACGCGATATTCCAATCAGAATCATCAACCTTAGTCATCGGCATTATGAGTCATTGAAATAAGGGTCAAAGTTAGAGTACAATTCGTCGTCGTCGTTATCATGGCAACAATATGGTTTTGTTATTTTATTGATTTTTTAGGAGAAGCTTTCGTGTGCGACCTATAAGAATTTTCCCTCCTGAGATTGTCCTCATACAAGAATCATTTTCCTCTATTTGCTATAATTTAGTGTCCAATTGAGAAGCACAAAACTGTTTAAATTACATCATCCTAGAACTACTTCTCTTCAGGGAAACAGAGACACGCGCGGTAAAAATGTTTTTACTTGTATGTATTGAAATGAATAAAAAAAAAAACTCAAGTCGAACATCGACAGCTCCTTGGAGAAAATGAGAAGAAGACGAAGAAAAAACCCAATAAGTAGTAGATCCGCTACTTTTTCTTACAGATTCTCCAGAATAAACTACATCACCGATTTTTTTTTTATTTTTGCACAATCCAAAAAAAAAGGAATGTGTTACATATTTCTCCTAACTATTACGCCTTCCAAAATCTCTTTTTGATATCGGCTCGGTTTAGTATGACAAAAAAAAAAAAAAAAGGAAAATAAAAAGAGGGGTATTTTAAATCTGTCGGCACTGGAATGAAAATTGTCGAGCTAAGTTCAAATTCAGATCTAATCTCTTCCATTCGATTTCTCAAAAATAACCCTGAGAAATGTATAAAACTTTTTTTTTTTCTTTCCAATTTGATAGTATAGACTACAGTGCCTAGCCTAAAAGAAGGACGACTCAGAATTCACAACCGTGAAAAATGCAAGTGAAAAGGCTTCGAGTATCTTTCCAAATAGATCATAGCAATTCATACGTAATAAAGAAAAAAAAAGTCTGTATACTCATGATTGACGACGTCTTGAATGGCTAGGATATTAGGAATATGCCACAGTGCCGATAAGAATCTTATGTTGAGGAGTAATTCTATACCTTCAATATCTAAATTGTGGCTTTTATCATTCATTGGTATGTATAGGAATTCAGTGCATATTATCCACGAAGCATTACCAATCGCTTCTATTTACTTTAAACACTTCTATATATTTATCAAGCTTGAGTGGGTTGCGTAACTGGTATAGGAGCCGAATGTGGTAACGGGCAAGACGAGTTCAAATTCTAACCGAGCATGTTCATTTCGCACTAATTGCCCTAGGAAAGGCATGACTCTCTCTCCCTCTCTCTCTCATATCCACCGATAATGCATTAAATAACATGATAGACTGGGCTCTATAGCATTTAGCTGGCAGCCGGGCTAAGAGAACGACAATTCAAAAGAATGGAGTGGCTTACAGGACATCACTCCACTCACAAATAGTCATGGAAATTAACAGATAGTAAAAGGTAGTTATATTCACCTATGTGCTGACCTTTTTATCATCATGAATTTATTTATTCGTCCCTACAGAAGGGATAAATAGTAGGTTAGAATCAACATTTTGAATCTGGGTAGCAACCAATCGTGAGAAAAGGCAGATCTGAATTTGTTGTAGAGTAGTTTTCACAGTGGAGGCTTGTATTTCACTAAATCAGTCCTAAAAAAAGATCCGACGTACAAAACGTTAGGAACTTGCAATAATAGTTAATGACGCAGCAATCTAGTTGTGGGGCACATACTTTAATGTCCGACATCGACTGACTCACACAACTCGCTCTGAGCTTCACTGGCGACTGCTACTACTACTACTTATTATCTGTGGCAGAGTCTATTTACAATAGAAATAGGTACGTTCCAATATAGCAGAATTAACAAAAAATAACCCGGAGGAGGCAAAAAGTATTTATGCGTATTAGGAGAAGATAAAGAAAAAAGAACCTTTGACGAATCATGATCGGATACTTTCTGAAAGGATTTAGAGTTAGCTAAATAAATATCTTGGTTAAGTATGGTAATCGTATATAAAAACGTTCAGGAGGGCATCTTATTCAAAACGAGGTTTCAGCATCTTTTATTAAATTGAAAATATATTGTATTGTGAACTGTTGAATCTGATGTTTCCAAGAGTTAAAACAGACGCGGCCAAAGGCGAGAACAATGGTAATGATATTATTAGCCGTTTCCCTATGTGTAAATATTTAGTGTTCAATGGCCAAACAACCAATGCTACTGTTGGCCGAAAATGATAAAATCTTTACAAGAAAAAGATTTTTTACGGAAAATGTTTCTCAAGTTTAATATCGCTTATTCCAGTATTCATAAGACTTCTTTCCTAAACATTTTTCGAAGTACTGTTGAAAGTCGACATCTTGATTAATTTATCTTCATGTCACTTACATATTACATTTTGGCCACTCTGATGTAGCGTAATGGTTAACACGCTTGTCTCGCTTGATCAATTTGGACTAAATAATGAGTTCGATTTTCTGATGGTGCTGCATCGGCCTTGTAACAAATATAACCTACCCCTAGTAAATATTTGTTTTCGTTGAAATTCCCCAAGTGATGTTGTTTTATTTTATTTGCTAATGTTTATTGTGATTCTGTAGCGCCAGTCCATGAGGTTCGATGCAGGATGGCATCCTCTAAGCCGTCGGTGTTCATTCGTTATTTTTCATCATAGATCTTAGATACGACTGAGAACGCCTCTTTACTCTTTCTCCCTTTCTCTGTAAGCCCTTGCGGGCTAGTGGCACTCCCGCCTTGCTTGGAGTGAAAAGCTTAAAAAAAAGATAATAAGTATTTACTGATACAAGCCTTATTATTTAATCCATAACTGGGAAAATGGGATGGATTTATAACTATAACTCTCGCGCCTATTTGAATATAAGGAACCCATCGTGAATTCGAACTCGGCTCTCCGATTTCCAATAGTGAGCCGTTATCCATAAACCACCCGCACATCCAAGCTAACAGCACCTGGTATACCAAAAAGGTCACCCATCTCGGTACTGATCAGGCGTGACGTCGCTTAAATTCAGACTAGAGCCAGTGATTCAATTTGGCCAGTCAGTAAACCAAAGACATTATCTGACGAAGATATTTAAGAACATGACTCGAGTTTTCAAGTTAATGTTTTGATTTTCTCTTAGATTTGTTTTGCGTCAGTCCCCAAGACGTAAAGAAAAGCGCTTGAAACCAGCAATTTAAATCATCTTTTTTTACCTTGACCTCAAAATTGACTATTGTCACTGGTGGGAAATAAGTAAACATTCCATCTTTATATGAACATCTTCACTTTTTAAATATTTACACAAGTTTCCGAAATATATATAAGGCCCATTTTGAAAAAGGAAAAGAAAGATTTTATAACGCCATCCTTCAGTTTAGGAGAGTGTTTTATTTTAAAATCGGAATTTGAAATATTTTGTTGTTTTTATCTACCTTATGCAAAACTTATAAATACTTGGCAGTTCCAACAATATATCATTATCCACATTTTTATTTTTATATTAACTAAACACAGGTTAATCTTTCACTAGGTCAAACAGTGTACATTATGTACAAAGATCATACTTAGATAGTGTTTAGAGTGGGTAAATCGTGCCTTCTCAGAAAACCAGCATTATGGAAGACAAGGTTTACCGTATATTCGAAAATCGACTTTTACCACTGACGGACATACGCTAATCTAAAGATTATAGATATTAGAATTCTATAGGCGTTAAATCCAAACTAATTACAAATCCATACTATAAAGCCAAATTTAACCGTTTAAAACAAATGATCAAATTGTGAATTTTCATGTTTCAGAAGACTACATTGAGATAAAATGAAAATGGAAATCTAGATAAGCATCAGGACTTTGCCCGAGATCAAAAACAAATTAGGGCATGGAATATAATGTTTTGTAATCATTTGAACCCCATGCAAGGCGATAAAACTACTAAGATGCAAAGGATTAATTGAGAGTGAAATAAACTTAGAAACATTATTGAGGATAGACTATAATAGAAATGACAGGACTTAGAAGATTTTGATTGGCGTTGCATTTAAATTTTCAAAGATTGTAGGTGAAAGCAGAGTGAGTACCCATAGGTTCACATCTAGTAATATCAACTGTAAAAGGATGAGACCTAGCTGCCAATCTAGCAATGCGCATCAAATCGTAAAGTCGAAATAGTTAAGTAAAAACTACATCAGAACAACTCCTCTGGGTTATATATCGATAAAATCGCCGGGAGGTTGTGTTACAGTGTTACGAGTTTTGGGTTATCCCACTTGATTTTGCCAAAAGACAGTCTCAAGAACGCACTCATTAAGCCTATAAAAAGGTGTGCATTTCTCTCCCTGTCCTCTTTTACATCTTCCCAGCTTTGGCTTTCAGATGCAATCACACGTGGTGCATGTTCACTTTCATGGTTTCCTCTATTGACGTTTTTACTCTCACAAACACGCTTGTTACGCACACACATACACACACACAATCACACACAGACACACACAATCACACACACACAGACACACAGACACAGACACACAGACACAGACACACAATCACACACAGACACACACACAATCACACACAAACAATCACACATACACTCAGATTCATACACAATCACACACACAGACACACACACAATCACACACACAGACACAAACAATCACACACACACACACACACACACACGCACACGCACACAAAGGAGCAAATTCTTATTATAGCGAGCTTAAGTTTTATTTGACTTTCGTCACATGTAATTCTTTTTTGTTAATACATGCATGCTAGTTTGTTTTGTATCTATTGTTTTCACTTTTAGTTTTTACCTGGACTCACATAGAGTGCGCCAATATTAGTTGCGAGCTAAATTCTCCAGGAACCCATAAATATTTACTATGCAAAATTTTGATCACGACAACATAATTGTGATTAATATTTACCCAAATATACTATATTCCGCAAGGGTCAGAACCGATAAAGATTATATATATATATATATATATATATGTATGTATGTATGTATATGTATATGTATATATGTATATGTATATGTATATGGTGGACTCTCCAGTCGTATGAGTGTCAAGTAATTCAGTTCCCAGGAACTGCCCCCAGACACCGGCACATATGATTTGATTATAATGGTGAAGGTTTTGTGCAGAACAACCCATACTTTTGAAGGGCAGGATACAGTCACGGAGTGAACTTCGGGCCACAAAATCCCCAAACAACCCTCCGTAGGTTTTGATTTCAAAATTGTCATTCTACGGGACCAGTTGTTCTCCAAGGCTATAGAACCCAGTCTTTCCTGCTATTTACCCATAGCTGGAGGAAGTTGAAGAGGATTAATTCGGAATATGTAATTCGAACTCGGCTCTCCGATTCCTCCACCCGAGCTGCTACCCACTATTCCAACATGCCTCTCTCTCTCTTTCTTTCTTCCTTTCTTTCTTCCGTGTTCTCTCTCTCTCTCTCTCTCTCTCTCTATATATATATATATATATATATATATATATATATATATATATATATATAGATAGATAGATAGATAGATAGACCAGAAACATCAGGCACAATGTGACAACAGATAATCTTTTTTGGAATGATTTTAGATAGACTGGAAGCATTGGAGATCTACAGAAAAGTGACATATTCATATGCGCCATTCAGGTGACAATATTACTAAAATCATCAAGTGTGGATGTGTTGTCACTTGATTTATATTGAAATTCTGGTGCAAAAGCAAAAAATACGGGAAGGGAATTTTCAAACGTTAATAATTTATCTCTCGATATCAGGGATCTTTAAATGGAAATAATTTCTCATCGATTGTTTTAGCAAGATGAATACACATACAGAAAATTCGAATTCAGAAATTTTTGTTTAAAGAGAAGGTTGTAGCTATCCCTAAGGGGGAATAATCCAGATGCACGTGGTACATGAATAAGACGTTAATGGAACATACTGCTGGGTAGGCAAAATAAAATGTTTAAAAGAAAACCCAAAAAACTATCTCCTCACAGCTGAGGCACGGTTTGGACTGAGCAATTATGGGTTATTTTTTTTACGATGAAAACACGTGCCAAGAAATGCCTCCGAGTTTTATTGATTGATTTGGTTGCTTTCTCAGAATGCAGCAGGATCCTACTACCATGCCGAAATATCGCATGAACACACACACACAAACATATATATATATATATATATATATATATATATATATATATATATATGTGTGTGTGTGTGTGTGTGTGAAATTTAAAACTTGTAAGGCAGAGACTTGGTATTTCAAAACAGCAGCTGATAATGTAAGAGTATTACCAGCTATGCTTGTTCAAATCTACCAGTGATGTAATATATAATAATAAACTTTTAAACGATATTCGATAATTCAAAATGTGTCTTTGAAAAGTAATCATACAGAAAGATTATTTACGGTTCTTTGTGAAGAATATATATATATATATATATTAAAGATATTTTTTATGTTTAACATTCTTTTTATAGATACAAGTATTTAAGTAAATGCTCTGTTTATAATAAACAGTATTAAATAACATTTACCGGCCTGAATGTCCGAGAAATTTTCATAGAAAATATTCGTCTATTGACAGGATTCAAACCTGCATCCTATATGGAACCGTCATTTAGCTTGACGTGCCTAACCTCTCGGCCACAAAGGATCGTTCGGTTGGCGAGGTCGAATTTACTGCTTATAAACTTCAATCTTCCATGAATCTCGTACATTCATAACTGCTCATGGCGTATCAAATGTAAACAAAAACGTCATACATGTTTATTATAAACAGAGCATTTACTTGTATCTATAAAAAGAATGTTAAACATAAAATATCTTTAATAAATTGTCGGACTTTGTCTATTTCTTAATGTATATGCATATATATATATATATATATATATATATATATCTAAGGTGTATATATATAAAATATGGACACGTTCTATCATTTCTTTTTATTGACTCTTTCAAATTTGCGAATAAGCTTTCTTTTATCGGTAAATTTGCCAAAATTCATATTCATATGAAATTTTTGTATTATTTTTCCCGAGTACTTTATTGCTACATTGGTTTTCAAGGATTTTTCTGTGTAGTTGCGCAAATTAAAGTGAAATTAACATCCAGATGCGAAACTACACACAGAATAATACTTGAAAGCGAATGAAGCAACTTTCGAAAGAACTCGGAGAAAAAATAGTATAAAATAAAATGTAATATTAATTTTAGCAATTTTACCGATAATGGAAAACAACTTATTTGAAAATTTGAAGGATTTAATAAATATATGTACAGGATTTCCCTAAATAATGTATACACTCTTTGAATCGTTATAACTTATTCAATTTATGTATTTTGACTTATAAATAAGATTAATACAAGAGAAAGAAAACACATTTAAAGAATTTGAGAGTAAAATATACAAAGAAAACATAGAAAATTAACATTAATAAGATAAAAGCTACTTGGTGCAATGGCAGAATGTTCATATAATGATGAGTTCACATCAAGTGCTCAAACTGGTTGCCGTTCTGTTCAATACACTTTTCATATCTTGAAGAAATAGACCTACAAACGTCCAGTATCATTTCCTTTGGTATTTGAGCACATTATTCTTCAATTTGCTACTCTCATTTCAGCGATTGTTTCAGGTTTCCTGCTGGAAACTTTGTCTTTTAGAAACCCCCACAAAAAGAAATCCCAGGGATGTCAAATCTGGTGATCTAGGGGGGTATTCAACTGTCCCTCTTCTTCCAATCCATCTGTTTTGCATATTTTCATCCATATAAGTTCTCACATCACGGTAATGTATTATTAACTATTAATATTTAAAGACTGTATACATTATTTTGGGACACCTATATATATATATATATATATATATATATATATATATATATATATATATATACATACTAGGTAAAACAATCCGTGAGTAAGTAATACAAGTACATCACATTAATATAAAATATTAAAACTGATCCACAAAAAGAAATATATATATATATATATATATATATATATATATATATATATATATATATATATATATATATATAATATAATAATAACTAAATATGCATAGAAAACAGAAAAATGATTTAATAAAAATAAGTCCAATTTATCCATTTTAATCGGTGAAAAAATTATTCGCATAATGCAAATTTGAGATTTTAAAATATTTTAATTGTTTAATACTCTACAGTATTCAAGTGGAATATTCTATAATATTCCAGTAATGTTATCAGTAGTTTTTTTTTTACTAAAAATACAAACAGAACATTCTGTAATTGATATTCCTGCAAGAAGATTACATCATCGCAAGAGGTAAAGAATTGACAAATTCGTAAAATGAACTGATTGTTAAGTTCTGAAAATAAGGTAAATGTCACGACAAAATCCCAGACAAACTTAATATTACATTTACTATCATTAGAGGAGGCAAGGTGGAATAATGAATAGCGGCTCGGATTGAGATATCAGAATACCCTTGGGAAAGGTATGAATTATCCTCTTCTCCCCTCCAGCCATGGATAAATAGGAGGACAGACTGGGTTCTATAGATTTGGATAGCAGGATGATTTGCTTTCATCAGGAATTAAATTCATAAGAAAACTCCACATCTATTAAAAAGACACAGAGATGCCAATTTTTAAATTCGTTCGTGAAAATAATAAGAAGAAAAAATCGTATTGCGAAAGAGTATTATAGACAGAAGAAACCAACATTGAGTTGTTTTGACGTAATTCTAGAAATCATGGATGGAAGAAAGATGGCGATGCCTTCAAACAAAAGAGCACAGTTCCAAAAGTGAAATCTAGTGGTGGCAGCATCATGGTTTAAGGATGTTTCTCTGCAAAAGGTACTGGTAACATATCAGTAATAGATGATAGAAGTATATCAAAATATTCTGAAAGCAAATTTAATGATTTTCATTGAAAATCTTGCACTTCTTCCTGATTGGATCTTCCAACAAGATAATGATCCTCAGCACACTACAAAATCTACGAAGAAACGGCTTGATGAAAATAATGTAAATATCCTGAAATGGCTAAGTTAGTCAATCGAGAAACTGTAGCGGTATTTGAAAATTCAAATTCACTTCAGAGCTCTAACAAACATCCTGGATATGAAGACCATATAAGAATTGAGCAATATGGCAAGAGACCAACTAAAATATGTAAATCATTAAGTAATAACTACAAAAAGAGTTTGGTTGATGTAGAAGTGAAAAATGGCTATTCTACAAAGTAATAAATGAAGATTATATATTCTTTTGGTATTTTGTATTGTATGAAGACGTTATTCATTCATTAAAATGGATAAATGAGATTTGTTTATATTAAATCAATATTTTTTTTCTGTTTTCAATGCATATGTAGCTATTATTAATTTGTGTACAGTAGTTAAACATATGAAAAGTATGTTTATTCATTAGTTGGAAATAAAATAAATTTTAAATAATTGCATGTGTACGAATATTTTTTTACAAACAAATATATATATATATTTATATATATATATATACATATTAACTACGATATATACATATATATATATATATATATATATATATATATATATATATATATATATATATATATACCGTAGTTAATAATCAAGATTGGTCTACTCTAGTTTTGTTACTAACCTTTGTGAGAGAGCTGTTTGTGTTTACTGGGACCGTAAAAGAACACTATACGCGAACCTTGTATTCTCAGTTGAATAAAGCTTTCTTAAAGCCTACACTATCATACATTTGTCATTACAAATGCTCACACTCAGGCGCGGGCGCACACACACACACACACACATATATATATATATATATACATACAGGTTCGATTGTCATCTGCTTTCAATGGAACCTGTATAAAAGAGGTACTGCTGCCCAAATACACAATTATAATCGGGAAAATTTAAATTTCTCAGTAGGCCCTTTCTCTCTTTTCGTGTGCATATGTCGTCGCATCAACGTAAACCATGGTATCCTAAAAGCATCACACGAAGACGCTTTCCCCTTTATCATAAATTGCCCTCAACAATTATATATATATATATATATATATATATATATATATATATATATATATATATATATATATATATATATATTGTATATAATTATAATATATATATATATATATATATATATATATATATATATATATATATATCTTGAGTCTAAAAATTAAATGCAGAAAACGAAAAGCGATTACGAAAATTGAGTGCATTAACATAGCAGGTGGGCAATAGTGTCTGAATATTGCAAACGAATTCAGCAGAAAAAATTATTTTTTGAAGAATGTTATGGATTTGAAAAATATTTCTTATGGGGGAAGAATGTATTTGATGCTAAAACGAATATAAACGATAATCTTGTTATATGGAATGTTTATTATCTTATTTGGTTTTTTTTTAGAAATGAAGTTGCATAAGCCAAGTAACATGATAACATACTGAAAATAATATACTCTATATACTCGTGTATAAGACGAACCCTGGAATTTTTGGCATGGACTTTAACCTACCCAGAAATAATTACCTGTGTATAGTGAATGAATGTTTCAGTAATAAATCTGATCATAAAACTCGCACTATATGCGAGTATATATGGGCGTTAATGACGAAATGCTGCTTGCATCATTCTATTCTATAACTATATTCCTGGCAAATCTTCTTATGATGTAACTTAGTAGCAGTTTAGAGATTTATGCCTTGGACCCAGGTAAAGAAGTAAGAATCATCGTCATGCACTTCGTGTTTCACTGTTTTGAATGAAGTTCCACTCAGACTGTTCCCTCCTCCAAAAAAAGAACTGTTACTGCTTCCCCAAACATTATAAACTTAACTGCTTCAAGCCTACGCTTCCGGGATAAACTACATCTGGCAGCAAAGACTCTAATCGGGAGTTTTCGAGGAGTGTGGGACTAACTCTTAATTGCATTTCTTCCCAGATTCACCCTGACCCGAGGTGGTAGCCCAGCTATGGGCAAATTTTTTTCTGCTTTCGTAGTGTTTTGAACCCAAACCTGGGTTCAAAACACTACGAAAAGCAGAAAAAAATATTTTATAGTATAAAAATGCTAGCAATACATTTTCATAGTAAACAAATTGACAACAATGCATTTTTGTAAAAAAAACAAAAAAAAATATATTTTAGTAAAAGAAATTACTACACCTTCCAAGAAAAATTGAATTTCGGCATTAACTGACCCATAAGAATGTTGATATGCCACAAAACAAACAAATGAAAAAAAAAAACATTCAATCTATGGTCAACCGTTATTTATCCTACATATGGTCATAATTTACAGTTCTATATTCATTTACACCCATTTAAAAATCTCATAGTGTAACGATCTATCTTGAGTGGCTCTTGGGCCTAGTATTGAATGAACAGTAGTATAAAAAATAATAACGCGCTTATTTTATCGAAGGCTTAGTAAATGATACTCAATTCTTGAGGAAAAATTATCTATCAGTCATAGGTAGCAAATTTCGAGATGAATAGTGTTTGGTTTGGAAATCAGATACGGAATAATCGCATTGTATTGGTCGACACAACGTGACATCGAAAGTTTTTCAGCCGTCAACTCTATTTACATTCACATCTGGCACTTCCTTCTTGTTTTTTTCCCCGTTTCTCTTTACTTTACGAAATAAAGAACACCTTGCGCGGACATCGTTTTCGCTGTCGAGTAGCAAAGCGGCTTACGTGAGTATATTGCTTTGGCATCTGCTTAAGAAATTCTCTCTACTGCCACGTGAACGACTGAACCACGCCGCAGTGAAGTATCGAAAATAGATGAACACAAGACATGTGCACACGTAGCTCTATGCAAATTCCGAGTATTCGAGCAAAACTAATTCATTCACGCAAACTCGTTAAGTTACTGTTTCCTTTTGTTTCTACCGCTTTTAGTACGTTCTGTGAATGTTCATTTCTCCACGCTTGCTTTACAGACTGTTAAAAATAAAAATAAAACGTAAAAAATTTAATAAAAGAGATTTAAGTATTTTTGTAACATCAATATTCATTATATAAAATAATGAACGTCTTTCATGACAGCGAACTGAAAATTTGGTAAGATAGCAGTTACATGATAAGAACATTTAATCAAACTAATCGAAATTTTTAGACCAATATTGACGGAAATTTCAAGAGAAAAGAAAGATAACTACATTTAAGAACAAAGAGACATGGTTGCGAAGAGGGCATTTAAAGAGAGAAACTGATGCTGTCTTAACGGTAGGCTAGAAACAATCCAAGAGCCAAAGTATATAAGACAGTAAGATAGAGAATGTCGTAAATGCGAGGATGGAGTCGAGATGCTCGATTATGCAAGAACAAATTCAGGAGAAAGAACCAAGAAATAGACTCAAATGCGTGGAGAAATTTTTTCTGGGAAATTGTGAAAATGACTTGAATTTAAAATGAAAGTTAAACGAATCCTCTATTCAAGGTTAGAAAATAAGATAATTTCTTTGTAAAAATGAAATGGGAAATCAAATGTTTGTTGCAAAAAAAAAAAAAAGGGAAAAAATGTAAAACAGACAAAATCTGAAAACATATCTGAAACTTGGGTGAGAATTTAAAATTTCCTATTGACACGCTTGGAACAAAGCCATTTCCATCCATAAAATATTCGACATTCTTTAATCGAACAGCAAGCGTTACTATCGATTGGAATTGATAAAATCATTTGCTTAAACCAGCTTTTCATGAAAGTAGACTTCTTTACAAAACGGGGATGGTTCTGTAATGACAAATGTACGCAGGTGTAGGTTTTAAGAAAGCTTTATTCAACTGAGAATAAAAGGTATGCTTAGAGTGCCCTTTTATAGTCCCAGTAAACAGAAATAGATCTCTCTCATAGAGGAGAGTAACGAAACAAAGAGAGACCACTTTTGATTATTCACAACAGGATCTTCCTGGTATTAATGCTAGTTTCTTTCAAAACATCGTGTTTGCGGTTGTGTTGGAAATTAATAGTGTGATTGTGTCAATATTTATTTGTTCGAGATACATGTGTGTAATGACAAAAGTACGCAGGCGTAGGCTTTTTAAAAGCTTTATTCAACTGAGAATACAAAGCACGCTTATAGTGTCCTTTTATAGTCCCAGTAAAGAGAAAGAGCTCTCTCAAAGAGGAGAGTAACAAAATAAGGGGAGGCCACTCTTGATTATTCATAACAACGTGTTAGCGATTTTTGTTGTTGTTTCGGTTGGGAATTGCTCAAGGGATTTGTTATTCCTTAATTGGTAAAGAATCTTTTGATTTTTTGTCGCCAGCCTATAAGGATTGAAGAAAGATCATCTTTAAGATTTACAGGATTTAGACGTTGGATTAATTAGAAATTCGAGAAAGATCGGAAGGCATTAAAATGGCGTCATTACTGAAAACGTCTAGAATATTTACGCGCAAGCGAAGACAAGTGTGCAACTTTTGCTTTGATCGTCTCTGATAGTCACCAGCTGACTCAAAACTGGTACTTAGTAAGTCACTCATTAAATAAAGTTGTATTAAAGACGTTAAGAAACTTTCAGATGAATTTTTAATCTTTAGCTTTCATATCAGATATGTAATCTCTAGTAAGCTTCCAAAATTTATAAGTTTATTATGTCGTGTTAAGTTCGAATCGACGTTAGGTCCTTCACAGTGCTGGATCGGACTGTCAATCGACTATTGCTGGCACATATGGGCTGGCGATCTCCAATCGTCGCTCATCAGTTCAAAAGCGTAGAATTGTTTTACACCCGACAGTCACTTTTCCCATAGACGAAACGTTGCTAGCCTTTTTGTACTCTATCATTATAGTCACGGAAGATGTTATGGCGAACTATCATTCTTGTTTCTTGCAATCCAGACCTTCACAGCTAGGATCTACCAGGCCATGTTCAACGAGTTGATATCCCAATTTCTTTCAAATTCTTTTGGTAAGGAGGGGGTTTCACTCAAACAGCATCCGGACTTTCGAGAGGATGCTTCCCTGACCACTACATCATAACCTTTTCAAATGAGGTTCATACAACACTGAATGGTCCTTCTGAAGACACAGTGCTCGAATTCGCGAAAGTGTCATCAATGTAAAAATCACCACCCACTACTCCAGGCCTTTTCAATATGCCATCCTCCAGTTCGATCAATCACAATGCGGATTGCTATTGGTTGAACTGCGCTAAGCTGGATAAAAACCAACATTTTAAAATGATATTCTTCAGGAATAACTAAGGGTTTGGGGAGAGTCATACCATTTTCAAAGGAAAAAATATCGCTGCTATGTGTCCCGCATTTAGGTAAGGAAGTTATTATTTTTCTTTACACTAGCTGCTCCTATGTGCTTCTTTCGCTGGTTTCCAGACTCCATGCATTTTTAGCATTCAACTAGGCTAGCATCTCGGTCTCACCCTTTCAGTGTCGAAACTGTTAAATGTAACCTCTACTTCAGTAGCTTCATGTCTCGCAATTCTCGCCTGTGGACCTCCTCCCTTTTCCTGTTTGCCTGATAGATCTAATCTCCAACTATTCAAATGTAATGTTGTTATGCTGACGAGAGAGAATTTTGTTGTTTCTTCTTCACGTGTGATTTCGAATCTTCGTCGCCACTTGTAATGCGTGACGGATAGCAAAAAAAAAGGTATGTCCTCCGCGTAGAGCGTTGGTTTCCTCGTCGCCACTGTTATGGTCCGGTTCCTTGTACCACGGTGATAGTCCAACGTAAAACCAATAAAGAAGAACTCGAACACGTATATGGAATAACACAGATATATTACAAACAGGAATATATACAAAGTAGAAAGTGTTAGTACGAACAATCAGGTTTAGTAGTAATTGGCTGAACGCGACTCTGTTTGGTCTGCCTCTGACTCGACTGGCTAACTCGCTCGCTTTGACTGACTGACAGACTCCTGACGGACTTCACTCAAGACTTCAGCAGAAACAGTATTTAGTCACCCCCCCCCACGAGGGCATCATGTGACACAAGGCCGGTTTAACGTGGGATCTCCGAGCCCGTGGGCTCGGCCAAAAATATGCCCTTTGAACCCGTATAAACAGGTTCAGGGTCGGTTTACCTCCCCGAAAGAGAATTCGCCCTTCGGCGTAGCCTCCTTCGGGTTCCTCCACGCCCGAAGGCAGAAAGTTCAACCGATCAGCCGATCAGCTGGCCGCCCGATTCGGGCTGAACTCCCTGCTTCGTCTTGAGGGACAGTATTTATTACGTATGGAATAGTCCATTATGTTATTATGGGTAAGGTCTCATAACAAATGTCAATCGACGTCTCTAGATGCCTTGATCTATCCCATATCCTTCTATTCATCCTTTCTTCTGTCACTCCTCTTTGCTCTCGCTCCAACTCTCTGTAACTCCTTGCGTGCTAGTGGCTTCCCGTCTTGCTTAGGTTGAAACGCTTAAAAAAACAAAAATGCAAGCCACTCTGACTCGTTTATTTCTATGTAATTGTTCACTACAAGGGCCAACTGTTATTTATCGTATATAAGTTTATAACACACGTCTGTATCTTTCCCTCTAAGCCCTTAAAATAAATTCATTTTGCAACTCTCTGCCATGAGAGGTTTCGTGGCATTATATTTGGAGAACAATTCTAAAGGAAAGTGAGTTGATAGCCCAAAAGACCTCCCAAATGAAACAGGTTCTCTCTCTCTCTCTCTCTCTCTCTCTCTCTCACACACACACACACACACACACACACACATACTCAAAGGCGTTAAAAGAATAAAATAGGAAAAATAGACAAACGTTGCAACCATTTCTTGTTATACTCTTTTGGCAGCGGCATTTAGTGGTCGTCAGCAGTTCGTTAGCAGATAAGTGAAATAATCGGTTAATTTGAGGTTTACAGGTTTCTCTAAGGCTTGCCCTTGTACCAGATTATTTTATATTTTAAATAATTATTGCGAACGCTTATCGTACAGACGGAAATAATTTCATTTCTACCTGACTGCCAAAGGAATGGGAATATACGTATCCTAAAAATAATCGCACGCCATCGCATAGAACAGATATTTTTTAAAAATATGTATGTCGACTTAATTAACGTTCGAATTATGCATAATGAGCAGAACAACAAAAGTGGCTATAAAATGACGTGACTGATCTTTTTATAGAGATGAAACCAAGCAAGGAAGTAAAGCCACTAAGACTCATGCGGTTAATGAGTGCGAAAGAATTCGAAAACAGAAACATTATTAAGGAGCGAGAACAATAGAAGAGTAATCATGAAGACAGTAGATAACGATTGACGTTGTATTTAATTTTTTGAAGATCAAAGTTGACTGGAAAGCCGTAAGATCGTTCGGCCAGCGAGAAGGGAAAAGCAAGTGAAAAGAAACAGCTAGCATAGAATTTGCGGTTACATTTAGTCAGTTTAACGGTAAATTGATGTGACTTTGTTGCTAATCTAATACTGCGTTTTAATTTATAAATTCTAGGTATCATATCGAAGACCGATACTTATTTCCGCTTAAATACTGAAAATGTAGCACAAGGCCAAAATGGAGATTGGGGAAAAGGACTGTTTTCATCTGTCTTAACTTTGAACTTAGCTAACCACAAACACTGAGCCAAACATACCACAATATTCTTAACACCCAAACAACACATTCTTACTTACCTTTCTTACTACATTCACCATAATACCTCCTTGTCTCTATGAAAATCTTAACTATTACCCATATGAAAAATTCATTGTCGGTGGTGGGAGGGGAAGAAAACAACAATTTAAAAACTGGCCACAATGAGTATTTACATAGCGAAGAACTCATCAGAGCAATTACAATGAACATATTTATAGAGAAGTTCCAGGGTAGCAACTTTACAGCGGTGAGAATGTAACTGAAACCAAGATAGCAGGTCAGGACCAATAATATGGCTGAGTCTTCTTTAGATTTAATCGAGAATTTCTAAATATATAGCAAATGCACCAGACCTTTTGAGGCAGTAATATTCAAAGCGTGGGAATGCCACACACACACACACACACACACACACACACACACATATATATATATATATATATATATATATATATATATATATAAAAAGTTGAAGAAATATAGTGTCTACAGAAGTGCTATATTTATGGGATAAAGTGCTCAATATCAGAGAGAGCGTCAGGCCATATTATATATTTACACTTATATATATATATATATATATATATATATATATATATATATATATATAAGATATATTCCCGAGAGAAAAATTGTCTAACACGACACAGTGAAAAAACATTTCTTAGCAGCAGAGACCTGAAAATGGATTCAGTTTCGTCTTTCCAGTTAACGTAAGCCAAGTATGTTAGCCCGAGATACGACGGTTCACTCTGACATCAGTCGGGTCTTTGGACGTCTTCCTTCCCTAAATCCTAAGTATACAATACAGTATTTATTTCAACAATTATTTTGGTTAGTAGTATCTTCGTCTTTGCTTACATTTTTGGATGACATAGAGTCTATCATAAACATGGGTGGCAAAAGATATAAGCGACATACTTTATATTATTAAAAGTTCAGTGAGATAGATAGATAGATAGATAGATAGATAGATAGATAGATAGATATGAATAGAGTAAATTGATAGACAGACAGACACGTAGATAGATAGATAGATAGATAGATAGATAGATAGATATGAATAGAGTAAATTGATAGACAGACAGACACATAGATAGATAGATAGATAGATAGATAGATAGATAGATAGATAGATAGATAGATAGATATGAATAGAGTAAATTGATAGACAGACACACATAGATAGATAGATAGATAGATAGGTATGAATAGAGTAAATTGATAGACAGACAGACACATAGATAGATAGATAGATAGATAGATAGATAGATAGATAGATAGATATGAATAGAGTAAATTGATAGACAGACAGACACATAGATAGATAGATAGATAGATAGATAGATAGATGCGAACAGACAAATATAAAAAAATGATTTATGCATGTTATATTAAAAATCATTCATAAGGTTTATTTTAATATCTACTTTAATGATTGTAGCACATATCGTTTTCCAGCTTTTACGTGAATTATCCTTAGATATATGACGCATTCGGTGGAAGTGTGTGCGTATTCAACATTTGATAATTTTGCGGCAATACGCGCTTAATGGTTTTAGGCAGTTTTAATCAACATTTCTTTCCATGGAGAGTCGTAAGGAATTGTAAATGTATGACTACCTTATACTTAATTAAAATAATAACAATAATAATATTTATTAAGAATTTATTACAGGAAATATCAAGTTTTACGAAAACATTGTTGACAATTCTGTATTTAGTTGCATAACAAATAAATAAAAATAATATAAATTTTGATGCTATATTCGAATTGTTGTTAGATATTTTTCATTTTCTCCTTTGTTATTGACAGCATTTTTTAATAATTTGGCTGCAATGTTT
>CAHIKZ030005632.1:3870000-3890000 GCA_903632075.3 Acanthosepion pharaonis | reverse complement strand
CGCTACTCAGTCGTTACTGTTCAAGCGATACAAGCTTGCTAACTATTACGCCGCCTCGAGGTGTCCGAGAGCAAAGAAATGATATTTCTTTCATTGTCATGTTCTTATATTAATCACATCACTTGAAGTATTCCAACATTGGTTAACTGAAGAGTAAAAACAATGATATAATCAGGATGCCGATATCCCACACTATCTTAAACAAAAGGCTTGGGATGAAATCTCGATTGATATCAGAAAAAGCAGAAATATTCAATGGATTAGAGAAGTATATTTACCGAACAAAATTTTCTTATCTCATAATCTTTCTTTATTTTTATTCAATCGAATAAAACCTGAATGTCATAAAGAAAACTAACCTTCATTAAAGCTTTTTTCTGACGCCACAGAATCACAAAGAAACAACTATACCAAATAATAGAAACCACATATCTTGAAGATTTTCAACAGGTGCAACACTGGATATGCCGATACATATAACTCTGAGAGAAAACAGACATGATCAAAATGTTGATATTCCACACTACCTTAGACAAAATCTTAGGAAGGAAACAGACATCTATACATGAACGACCGATAACAGTGAACCTATAAAGACCATTTTCTGTTAAAAAAAAAATTGGTTTAAAAGAAGGATTTTATAAATTTCAACCGACCATAAAGCTACCTGTTCGGTTAATTCTTATCCTTTTTTATGTGCCGTGTCTCCTTTGGACGTAGGCGATCATGGCTCTCCACAATTTCCTGTTAATAAAATTTGTCTTTATTTTATTTCTCCTAAACCCTGTTCTGCCATCCATTTACTCAAGCTCACTATGTTATACGTTGTTTTCCCCTGCCTGCAATTATCTTCAATCTGCCCTGTGAATATCAGATTTTCCCCCTGCCTGCTCTTGCCCTCAAAACTGTCCAGTGAGTATCAGATTTTCTATTAGCTAATTATAAATGTTTTCTCAGACCAAACGATTACAAATGTCTTCAAGAGAATGGGCCCTGTGTTTCGCTGAGTGATTGTACAGAAACAAAGAACTTTACCAAGTAACGAAAACCGTATCACTTTAAGAATTCCAACAGTAGCGACAAATAAAATGGTTAGCTCATATCACTGTCGGCACGCGGTGAAAGGTCGATTGTTTCCAGAGATTAACAGTCGTAAAGCGATAGATCTTGGACTTGAAGCGGTCGCAATTTGGCACGTTTCCATCTCGGTGACATAGATAGTTTTCTTTTACTTCTTAACTGGCGCTGCATAATCGCAGTCAAACGACTGTACCAGATATCAAGCCGCATCACATCCCTTTTATAACCGAAAATGCTATCACATCTCAGTCGAAGAGAAACTAATGATAGTTTCAGGTTGGTGACCTACTACACTACCTTAAACAAAAGGGTAACAAGGAAACACCCACCAGTATGTGAAAGAGCGTTACCGGTCAATGAACACAAAATGGCTATTTTCCTGACAATCTCTTTTAAAAGTAAGATTTTATAATTTCAAACTACTGCAGCGTTAACTGTTCGGTCAATGAATATTGAATATTCCCTTGTAAGGAAATGGCTAGTCTCAAACACAACATTTAAGAAAAAATAGTTTCTAAATTCCAACTGACGAAAACATTCAGATTATGCGCCGAATCTTTCACTTTTACCATTCCCAGATTGAAGATCCATTTTTTTACTTATTACCCACAGATACAGAAATGGATGACAAGATAGAACTAAGGTATATATTTACATTAACACTTACAAAAAATTAATTTGATATATAATTTTCTAGCAGAGAAAGAAAAGAAGAACGTTATAGCATGCCTTTAAATATCAAAGTCAGAAATGACTTCGGCAAGAAGTAGTTGATGATAAAAGGTATAATAAATTTTCCAGATGGTATGTTGAAGCAGTCATTGTTCATACGAATATGTGGAGATGCGTGTGCGATATCCATCAACGTGTGTATAGGGCTACTTATAAAAAAATAACATCTTTTGAAATCTTGCACTTATAAATATAATATATATAAAAAAGAGACAGGATTTCATCACAGCAACACAGATGAGCAACATGTGCGGATTAAAGTACCAACTCTGGCGTTTCTTTTGATTGGTTGATTTGTTTTGTACGACTTACCAACCATTTATCGAATACTAAACCACCTCTGACCCGTTAGGTCAATCTTGTGTTTAGTGTTTACATTTAGTTTCATGAAGAGTTTGTGAAAGTAGAGATATTTTTACAATACATTTATTTACAGTTAGTTTATGAAACGTATAATACATTTTATCAAAATCTGTATTTATTTATAAAACATCTTTACGCTATTTACATTATTCGGACTATTGTCCTCATCTTAGTTGCCATATTTACCCCAACGTTTCAGATACCAAACCTGAGTAAGCCCCTCCCCTCATAGAGGAGAACATGACTAAAGACTGTGTGTACGCTATCTCGTGCAGCTGCGGAAAGAAATATAAAGAGGAGACAGGCCGCCCCCTTAAGGCGTCAAGAACACCAAAATGCTGTAAAACAAGGGGAAGTGGAAAAATCAGGCGTGAATGACTACATATGGTGAGAAAAGGGAGATCAGGTTAAAATCATTTAAAAAGAACATCATTGAAAAATTAGTAAACTTAGAGTCGGCACATATTCTAGGCTTAAAGATATCCTGAGCCGACCAAGTATAGAAATGAATGCAATAATAAAATATGTGAACTATTAAGAAGGAATGTCAGAGAAAAGCAATAACAGCAACGAAAATTGCAATATGATCTCTGGTAAAAAAAAATGAATTTGATAACTGCAAATATTGCAATATGTGCACTGTTAAAAAAGGTTGCTCATGATATTAAGTTTATAATTCGCAGAAATTCATACACAGATGTGCTTAAGGTCACATGGCACAGTGAATAAAAGCCTTGGTTATACTCAGTGATAGTGTGAGTTCAATACCTGGTTAACGCAGTGGAGAACTTGGAGAGGTAACTGATTACTGATATTCACTAGACATGCGAGCGAGGGTTCAGTTCGACAACACAACCACCTGAAGAAAGCCAGAGTGAACAAAGGCCGAAACGTTGTGATAAATATGGCAACAAAGATGTGGACAATAGTCCGAATAATGTAAATAGTGTACATAATACCTCATCTCAGAAATATAAACAAATACTGAAGGATCGCCGAAACGTTGTGATAAATATGGCAACAAAGATGTGGACAATAGTCCGAATAATGTAAATAGTGTACATAATACCTCATCTCAGAAATATAAACAAATACTGAAGGATCGCCGAAAGGTTGTGATAAATATGGCAACAAAGATGTGGACAATAGTCCGAATAATGTAAATAGTGTACATAATACCTCATCTCAGAAATATAAACAGATACTGAAGGATCGCCGAAACGTTGTGATAAATATGGCAACAAAGATGTGGACAATAGTCCGAATAATGTAAACAGTATACATAATACCTCATCTCAGAAATATAAACAGATACTGAAGGATCGCCGAAACGTTGTGATAAATATGGCAACAAAGATGTGGACAATAGTCCGAATAATGTAAATAGTGTACATAATATCTCATCTCAGAAATATAAACAGATACTGAAGGATCGCCGAATTGTTGTGATTAATATGGCAACAAAGATGTGGACAATAGTCCGAATAATGTAAATAGTGTACATAATACCTCATCTCAGAAATATGGACAAGAAACACTCTTATTTAGAATAGTTTTTGCTCGTTTAACGTATACTACCCGTGAACCATTGAGTCAGTGAAGGTTCCAATTATAAAACATTGAAGTTGCTTTCAACATTAAAAACATTGTCTGTTTGAAGAAAGTTGAAATAAAGATACTTACTGTATAAACAAATTGTATTTTTAAATCATATATATTACCCGTGACCCGTTAAGTCACTGAAGGTTCAGATTCTAAAACACTGAAGCTGCTTTCAACATTAAAAAAATAATTTTTGAAGGAAGTTGAAATAAAAATACTTACTGTATAAACAAAATGTATTTTTAAATCACGTATATTACCCATGATCCGTTGAGTCAACGAAGGTTCAGTTTATAAAACACTGAAGTTACTTTCAGCATTAAAAAATGTCTGTTTGAAGAAAGTTGAAAAAAAAATATTTAAAATATTATTTGTTTAAAGAAAGCTGAAATATAAATTAGCAAGCACGCACTCATTGTAAACTGGAAGGCGAGAGAGCTAGAAGGTGAGAGAGGTGGAAAGAGAGAGAGAGAGGTTTAAAGAGAGCCCGGTTTTTCTTCCATATCCTCGTCTCCTCCCTTTCTACACGAAAATAAATTTACATCTTTCTTTCACCCACTCTCTATATATGACTTCTGGCAAACACACAAGCAATGTCCACAGCCTTTGATTATAATAAAGATTTAAAGCCAGAAAATATTGTTTTAGATTATGAGAATATATATATATATATATATATATGTGTGTGTGTGTGTGTGTGTGTGTGTGTGTGTGTGTGTGTGTGTGTGTGTGTGTGTGTGTGTGTGTGTTTTGAATAAAAGACAGACCACGTTAAGATTCCATGTAATAAGCTATTTCACCATAACCCCTTTAACAGGGTTCTGGATCATCAGACTTTTACTTCCAAAAGCTGAAATGAAAATGAAAAGAAATTCACATGTTTTTACGGACCTCATCAAGTATACGCAAATTTAACGAAGTGAGGAAGTGAGGTGGGAGAGATGATATGAGTGTGTCATATGTATCATTTTAGTTTCCTATTTTAACCCCAGTGTGTCGGCTGGATGTTGCTCAAATTTAACGCGTCTCGTCTCTAGATAAAGGTGGCTAAGGGGTGAATGATAAGAACGACATTACAGGAAGACGTTACAACCCCAATAAATTACACGACAGGTTTCATTCAAATTCTTAGACGCTGCCAGTTCGCGTTACTTTACCGTGCATATTTGGGAGGTTAAGGTTTGATAAATATCTAAATGTTAAAACAATCTACGAAGAAATTAATTTGAAATTCGGTGGAGTTTTGGGTGTTTTCTATGAAACAGTCGATTGGAAAAATCCATAGACAGAACATTGAAAGAGCAATCCATTTTATATTTAGTAATTTTTTTTTTTTTTCACTAAAACTTTTATCTTATAGCTTGTTAGGTTGACATCTATTCGTTTGATTTCTGTTCATTAAGTAAACTCGTGATTGTTTTTGATTTTTGTTCTTTAAGTAAACTCGTGATTGTTTTTATGTACTCAACTATCAACAGTTATTCCCATTTAAATAATTTTATTCTCCACACTGGGGTAGTATCTTTCAATCTCAATTAAAATACCAATCTAAACTTTCCCTTCGTGCTATTTAAAATTCACTTCTAATTGGAGAATATTAGGGGAGAAATTTGGAAGAGATATCACTAGCAAAAAATTAGGTCCTTCTTTTACAATTTCTTATCGACACATGTCTTAAACCCCTATTTGTAACCACACACACATATATATATATATATATATATATATATATATATATATATATATATATATATTATATTATAATAATGATTTTCTGATACAAGTCATACTAATTAATCCATAGATGGGGTGAGAAGAAATGGATCCATATCTTTCCGAGGAGTATTGGTTAGAATATAACGAATCCAACTGGAATTAGAACGCGCCTGTCCGAGTTCTCCATGCTCAACGTTGCTTAACTTCGATGATCGTACGAAAACCAGTGTTTCAATATGGTCGTAAGTCGCCCTCTCAAACAACCTGAAACTGATTTGTGAGCTGAATATTTATATCTGCGTGACGAGACTCAATGAAACTGGATAATTTGTCTCTGACCAGTGTTTTTATTCTTATTTCTTTTTCGATTGGCTAAAAATGGATATCGGAATTTTCTGGTTACATGTAAACAGGGCTTAACTCAAGAAAAAAGACACTAAATTCTCATCTCATAGAAATACCACACCTAGCGAGCATCAAAATTCTTACACTATTGAAATAGAGGGATGGTATTACTAACCAATTTATAATGTGTCAACATAATATTTAGTTATTGCATTTAACTTAGTTATTGGAGCAACCAATCAGAATCCAAATTTCAACACGTAAAAATCGATTGGTTAGATTAGTTTACTAACCATTACTCTATGGTAAGCACCTAAATAATTAGACACTAAGCTCAGCTTAGTAAAGCACTAAGCCATAATAATGGATCATATAATTAGGATTTAAATAAAAATACATTTTGAAAAAAAATTCTTTGAATTCAAATTCACTAAAAAACATCTCTTATAGTCTTGTAATTTAAATACGTTTTTCTAACTTGTTACAATGTCAACAAAAGGCATGAGTCAAATGCCACCTTCGTTAATTATGGTTTGTCTTTTTAAGGAAAGCTGCTCGGCGCCTTTAAGAGGTTAAATTATATTAGAAGAAGAAGAAAAAAAGAAGAAGAAGGTGCAGCATACAAAATGTTATTTTGATAACAACTAAAATATTCCTCATGGCAAAATTTCCATATTTCCTTCGTGAAGCTTTTATTTTGCATTTCCAGAAGTTTTTATGCATATTTTATTTTAATTACTAAATTGTCACATGATAAATACTGAAATATTTCTTTGTATTTTACTCTGCAATGACAAAGCAGCTGTACTCATTTACAATTCTGTTCTTTCAATATTTTTTTCGTCTTTAGCAAAGTTTGTGACTCGATTTATATTCTTCGCCAGATCAATTTGTCATTAAAATATGTCGCCATTGTTTTTCAGTTGTATATGAATTAATACATGGGAATTTTGTCTTATTTCTTATTAAATACTCTTTTCACTCTATCATATACCTGAAATTTCTTTATTCTTTTTGTTCTCTATTCAATGTATCTTCAAACCTCGTAATGTATTATAAATCAATAGGGTTAAACTCTTGAATAATTCCTCTTTTCTGGGGAGGTTTTTGGTTGATGGGGTCGATTCTACAACGAAGCTGCATTCTTCTTTTTCGGCCGGGTGATCGCTAATTTATTTTTTTTTTAGTTTGGAGATAAAATGAGAATATCAACAGAAAGTATTTTACCTTACTACTTTATTAAACAAGTCGACGTGTATATATTTACCTAGCCATTGGGGTCGTTATATCCCCAACATTAGGAAGGAATTTCACTGCACACGAAGTTAACACGTTTGCATTCTTCGAGGAGTAAAAATAAACTCCACAAATTAACTTTTTATGTCTCTAACATTCCCACGTTCGGCTCAGCCAATCAAAAACTACTTCCTTTGTTTTGTCTACCAGATGACCCTCAAGGACAACCTCAGATGATCTGAACCAAATACACTGCCACTAAAAAATAATACTCTGAAATTATCATTTAACAAAACATATGTGAAGCATAGACATTTATATAGTGTTCATATGTTTGACTCTACGTAGAAATAAGTTACTCGTAAATGGAAGTTATGATGTAGGTATCACCACTAGCCGAAAATCTGCCTTGCAAACATTTTTTGTTAACAATTATTTATAAGCAAGTGTGGACAAATGAAAATATCTGACATTAACAACTTTTTGACTAAAGCAGACGTTAAACACTATCTTCTCTTCTTTCTTCTTTCTTTCATTTTCACGCTGAAAGCAACTAGCGTCTATGATATGACATTTCCCTGTTTTTGCCACTAGCCTCTAAACCACAACACGCCGAAATGCACCTAAGCTGGTATTAAAAAAATTATGGTGAAAATGCTTCATCTAAAAAATAAACAGTAATAAAGCAAGAAGGATTACAAGTAATTAATAAAAACAATCATACTGGGAAATTTTGTAAAATAACAACATTTAAAAGCTGCATATAGCAAATCACAGTAATAAGAAGGAGTACAGTGATGATAGCAATCGAAAAATCAGGAAGGAAAACTGAAAGTAATCACAGAGAATTTAGTGAGAGTAATCAAGAAGTAAGTACTGACAAACCTCTCATCTACGGACCCCCATCAATATACTTCGGGTGCAACGGACAAAATCTGCACGTAAAATAAAATAAAAAATCTGCAGAAAAAAAAAAACAAAAAAAAAACTTCCAAATCGACAGAGCTGTATTTCAAACTAACGGAAACGAGTCCTATTAGTTCTCAAATTGACCGCTTGGTGTCGGGCCTTTCAATAGTAAACGAAGACTGATGTACAGTATATAAAGTAAGATAGATTAGCGCGTGCGTCAGAAAGTAGCTGTAAGAAATCTATTATTTTTGTTATTTTGATTCATATATTAATTGTTCTGCCTCCGTCATGGCATCGAAGCAGAAGGAAAGTGTAAATAGGAAGCCTACAAACCTATGTTGAGAGAGATTGCTATTGATGCTGTTCTTTGTTATTTTCATGCTGTATTTATTATTACTGTATGTAGAGTATCCACACAGTATACTGTTATATATATATATATATATATATATATATATATATATATATATATATATATACACATATATATATATATGAAAGAAAAAATACAGAAAAAACAAAAATCTGAATATGCAATTATGTAGTATTAATGTTAAAATAAAGTCGACGTCGGACGTTTCGGTCTATTTAAGACCATCGTCATGGACATTTTCATTTAAACATAATTAACATTAGAACATATAAAAATTTAACACAAAAGACGATGGACATAAGAGCCCAACTGATCCAAACAGATAACTGAAATTTTATACAGATCAGCGTTCCGTTTAAATATGATCACGTAGTCGTCACGTGGGCGATGTTGTTAAAACGTATTCGAAGATGATTTCAAAAAATAAAAATATTAAAAAGTCGATTGAAAAATTTTGTATAAACAGTTCAAGAAATCTCTTCCGTTGATGTCGAAATACGTAGTGATCAATAGGTTCTTATTTCTTCAACAAGCTTGAAGTCCTTCCGTTACAAGGCAAATCAAAATGATTTCAAAAACGATGGAACAGTTCTAAAAACAGTTCGATAATAAATCCATTCCTTACTTGATCAATAGATTCTATTATTCTCGTCCAAGCTTGAAGTCTTCCACGTTATAAAGTAAATTCAGGTTTGTATTTCCAGTAGACAGTATGTAAAGCAAATATATGGATATAAATCCGACAGTATGAAAGAAAAATACAGAAAAACAAAAATCTGAATATGCAATTATGTAGTATTAATGTTAAAAAATAAAGTCGACGTCGGACGTTTCGGTCTATTTAAGACCATCTTCATGGACATTTTCATTTAAACATAATTAACATTAGAACTTATAAAAATTTAACACAAAAGACGATGGACATAAGAGCCCAACTGATCCAAAGAGATAACTGAAATTTTATACAGATCAGCGTTTAAATATGATCACGTAGTCGTCCATCACCATATTGATACATGTATATACGGGTTTGTCGTTACTTGAAATTTTCATGCAGCAAGGGCGGACTATCATTGTGGTTTCGTTTGTTGTTGTCGTTTGATTTATTGAAATTGTCGTCTTTGATAATGGCTTGTGTAAGCCGAAAGCTTAGATTGGATTTAAACATGTATCAATATGGTGTTTTCCTTTTGTCTTTCAATGATAATGTTATTAAGATTATCAGACAATATGAAAGGAACTTACTTAAAATAAATAGACAAAACTTGTCGATATTATTTAATGAAATATATATATATATATATATATATATATATATATATATATATGTGTGTGTGTGTGTGTGTGTGTGTGTGTGTGTGTGTGTCTTCGTCATTTATACATCACGTTTATAATATGTTAAAAGATTACTCTTCTACGCCGTGTGCCAACAGATTAGAGAAAGAGTCACTGGGTCGAGGTTGGATCTCTGCTTGAAGCAATAGGATGTCTAGCACAGTGGATATATATATATATATATATATATATATATATATATATATATATATATATATATATATCCACAGACATTACTTTACCAGTAATGGAAAAGAAAGATAAAAAAAGAGGAAAAACGACCAAATCGACGACAAATGCAGAAAGGAAAGTTACGATCAGAACAAATATTACTGAAGTATTATGCGTGCAACCTCACGAATTAACATGCGCAAGTGAAATATTTGCGTAGTCGTTTATAACGATTTTTACTAGCGCGTCAATAACGGCAAACGCGTTCAGGAACTTTCATTACGGACAGAAGTTGCAAAGAGGAACAATCGTTTTATTTATTTCATTAAGAATTTACAAAGAGGAACGATCAATTAGTCTTTTTTTTTTTTTTTTACCCTGCCTGGTGGCAAACGCTGCTGGTGGCGCCAGGGGTGGCGATCCCGCCATAGCCACCGAAACCGTGAGATCACCCTAGGTCGGCAGCTGATGAAGCATGGGTATCGCACGTGCTAACACACGTTGTTGTTATATATATATATATATA
Source organism: Acanthosepion pharaonis (assembly GCA_903632075.3). Classification (NCBI taxonomy): domain Eukaryota; kingdom Metazoa; phylum Mollusca; class Cephalopoda; order Sepiida; family Sepiidae; genus Acanthosepion; species Acanthosepion pharaonis. The sequence continues at coordinate 3,879,609 of CAHIKZ030005632.1, read as the reverse complement.
TATATATATATATATATATATATATATATATATATATATATATACAAAACACAGACAAACCAAAACACAGCAGCCCTTCTACAAACGCATAACCGCATTCGACATCCCAGATCACCCAGATTAGCCCCTAGTAGACAATCAACAGCAAACACACTAAACCTTCAAAAACACGAGATAAACTCCCAACGAGGACACTTGGATTGGGGTATAGCATCCCTAATAGGAGACATGATGCAATAAAGAACTACGCCATGCTTGCAAATATAAACTTGACCCATATGGACGAGTTATAAATTTAAGTAACAATAAATTTTCACTCAACGCATTCAGGTTATTAAATAATGCGCTAAGCTTTTGTCCCAGTCTCCCAAGGTTTGATAAAGACACTTTAGCAAAGGACCTGAAAAACCTTCTTCAGAAGAATACGGCTAAAATCCCACTACGGGGACAATGATCACGCACCTTCTATACTTGATACATTAAAAGAGAAGGACACTACATTCACCCCACAAGACACAGACATTACTATACAGACATTTGAAATAACTGTAGTAAATGACATAAAGAAAACAATAGCACAAAAGCTGCCACGTAACAATATGACTGAAGGAGAACGTGTAGCCCTTGACACGCTGACACAGAGATGACCTAATCATAACACAGGCTGACAAAGTGGGTGCCACAGTGATCTAGGGAATCGAAAAATACATTAAAGAAGCCAATAATCAGCTAGCCGACAAAGAAACCTATAAAAGCTTACCTACAGATCCTCTTCCCGAATACCAAAAAGAATTAATTAGCTCACTAAACATAATGCTTCGCAACAATCTAATCGACAAGGAAACATGCACAACACTTACATCCACAAACATCACACCTGATCGCTTCTATCTCCTTCTTAAAATACACAAAAGCAACAACCTAGGAAGGCCGGTCATTTCATCATTCAACTGCCACACGACTAAAATTTCCAAATACGTAGAGCATTACATACAACCCCTACCTAAGGAAATAAAATTGTACATCAGAGACACAACAGATCTACTAATCAAAATTAATCACATACAAACAGTGCCAGAGAATGCTATTCTAGTGACGATGTACGAAAGATCACTCTATTCAAACATTGAACATATCGACGAGCTAGCAGCCCTTCAGTAAGCACTTACTAAAAGAAGAAAACAAGACGCCCTCTCCACCCAAGAAATTATCATAAATCTCATGGAGCATTTTCTTACATTGAATACTTTCAACTTCATTGGAGCACACTACCTGCAAGTAAGAGGCTGTGCCATGAGCACCATTGCAGCTCCATCATATGCTACAATATTCATGGGAAAATTTTAGGAGACCCATATCTATCCCGGCATCGATAGCAACTGATATTCTTTGTATACACAGGCAGTGAAGACAAATATAACCAATTCCTGATGACCTTAAACACAATGCACGACTCAACAAATCCACGAGATCCGTAACACATTTAGTTACCCGCACTTACATAGATGAAAACAGGAAACTACAAACGACACTACACACTAAAATCACCGACACCCACAACTATCTATACTTTAAGTCTTCCCACCCGAAACATCCCAAGGAGAACATTCCCTATTCACAAGCACTTAGACTCACAAGGATATGTTTCAACAACAAAGAACTAAATAAACACATTCAAAATCTGGAGCATCAATTCACAACACGTGGCTATAAACAACACCTAATCAGGGAACAAATAAATAAAGCAATTTCCACACCTAGAGAAGACACCCTAATATACAAGATTAAAAATAAACCCAGCCGCATCCCTCTAGTAACCACTTTCAACCCCACTCTGCCTCCACTATCCCAAATAATCAAAAGTCGCTGGAAAATACTACATCTCAAACCAGACCTTAAAATATTGTTTGAGGAACTCCGCTTTCTAGCATATCGTAGACCTAAGAGCCTAAAAGAATTCATAGGTAGTAACCCCATTTCAGGGAACAAGGTAATCCGTAATAAACCAACAACAAACAACAGGATTTACCAACCATATAACAACAAAAGTAGCTTATGCTGCAACCACATTAGACACACAAATTCATTCACTAGCTCAGTCACTAAATCTACTTTCAAAATCTATCACGACTCTAACTGTAGAAGTCATAACATAATTTACCTCCTAGAATGCACACTATGCCAGAAACAATATGTAGGAAAATCTGAATGGCCCTTTCACTACAAAATTAATAATTATCACAATCGAATTAAGTCGACTCCCCATGAAAGAGTATTATCTGAAGTACATTTCCTCCTAGAAAACACGATTTTAAACGCATGCCAAATTCACTATAATTGCGAGAATAGAAAAGTTCAGAGCAGATAACATTAGAAAGATTTTAGATTTCCATGAAAATAAGAGACGACGTTTAAAAATGCACTATCCAGACAGGCTTAATCACAATTTTAACAATATAGATAGTATTAATATAAAACCCCACAAACCAGGACCTACCCAAATTTCTCACCCACACAAGACAGACATGCTTACGGAGGGTGGAGGCCTCACACTTATACACAAAACCACAGGAATATATATATAATGTTTATAATTTATTTAACCAGATATGCTTAAAAGAGAATTTGCTGCCGAAATACACAAATTTCAATATATATATATATATATATATATATATATATATATATATGATTATATATACGGTATGCTGTGTTTATACAGTACAGCATATATTTATTTATACCATATATACATGTTTATAAGGTAGGTACCGTAGTGGTTTTATAACTCAAAATTAATCCCTTCCCATCTACGAACAATCGGCTTTAACGGATCACACCCTCCTCCTATTAGTCCGTTTATGAGAGATTTGTCTGTAATATTAAAATAAGATTCATGCTCAGAATCATAGAAGCTGCTTAGCGAGTGAGCTATGTTTTAAAAATAACCACTTCTGAACTTGAACTATTTTGTTACTGTCGTAATAAACAATGGAAACTGTGTTATAGAAAGTAGAAGGCGTACAGGAATAGTAAAAGATGTCATCCAGAAATTAAGTAAAGAAGTAAGATACAGAAAATATCGTTAGAAAAAATAAAAGTTGAAATGCTCTGTAATATCTAATCTCATATATGGCAGTGAATACAAAAAATATCCTCAAATATGGAAAAGCAACTTGAATCTACAGTAATGTGGGTCTACCAACGAATGCTAAAAAATGGACAGCAAAATGAAGTTTAATGGAAATTATAGACTTCAAGGAAACTGATTACTAAAACGAAAAGTCAGTTGCACTTTCTCTGACATGAAGAAAGAAGGCCTAGAGAATTTAAAATTAAATTTAAATTTAAAAATCACACGATATATTGAAGCCAAGTGGAGTAGAGACAAAAAGGTTTGTTTTTTTTTTTTGAATGGATGACAAAGTTGCGATTATGAGGAATGGCAAATAACAAAAGATACAGAAAACAAGAAGAGACAGGAAGTTGTGAAGAGACATGATTGTCTGTTTCCGAAAAAAATCGACAAACAAGAAAGAAAACAAGTAACAAAATAATTAAATTGCTTTGTCGAGGCCGGTACAAATAAAGGTTTGCAAAAAAAAAAAAATGGATAGGAGATGTATAAAAATGTTTACAACTTTCTACTCCGCCATATCGTCGATGTTTCCATGAGTGCAGACGATAACATAATTATGTACAATTATTTTTTGTTTCATCTTTTCATGAAAACAACTAGTGCGCACAAGAAACATAACAAGGCAAATTCATCAAGAAAAAGCTATGTCTTTATCTGAGTAGTGATTACGAGTAGCACTCAGTGACCTTCTGCTTACTTTTTTTTTTAATTCATTACTAGTTACACCTTATGAGAAATTCGATGTTGTGTAATAGCTAGTAAACTTGTCTCGCTACATCAAATCCGACTGAGTGAATTTGATTCTCACTTGGTGCACCATACCTTCGGCCTTGTAACACATCTAAGCTACTGGGACATAATCACCATAATACTTGATCGAATTCTTCGACCGCGAAATCAAACTTAAACTCGATTTATACACTTGACATTCATATAGATCGCGTTAATTACTGATGACAAAAGCCTTGGTGATTACATCAAGCACAATCTGTAGGGGTTCTACCAGCTTCTTTTTCTGGTTTTTTATGTCGTTCTATTTGCCAATATTTATTAATATTTTTATTTTTGAAATTTTTTCTTATTTAAAAAAAAATTCAAGATAGTTCCACATATTTAATCTTATACGAAATGTAGGTAATATTTACTTATGTAGATTTAAAGCTTGCTTTAAAATCCAATCATATATAAGACTGCAGGGTGAAGGACCCGATTAAAATTATTAGAATACTTGAGCGCAGAAACGTTGGAGACTTCTATTAAGATTTTGGAGGCTCTTGAAGATAAGATTTGGAAGGCCCAGACTAGAATAATTAGGGTCCAAGTACTGGAAGAGTGGATGCCTCTAGGTAAAAAAACCTTACAGACCCCGAACAAGAATATGTAGATGGTTATGAGCTACAATACATTACTTATGATAAGCTATGGAGGAGAAGACTTTGGAGTGGGACTGGATTAGAATAATTAATAGTCCTTTGGATTCTTACACTGAAATACAAGAGAAATCCTGAGATAGAAAACATGGGATGCCCTGGATTATACAGACTAAAAAACACAGAGCATAAAAAATAGCGAGAAGAATTGGGAGGCTCTAAGATAAAAGACTTTGGAGTCTTTGACCCTGAGAACTTGGAAGGCAGAGGATTTAAAGAATTAGGAAGCCATGGTGTAGAACATTTAAGACGCTCTGCACATAATAGTATATCAACACTTACAGCTTCATAAAAAAATATAAATTGTATTTCCTGGTACTTTATAGAATTAAAATAATTTCTAATTTATTTTCAAAACTAATCAACGTCATAATTGTAGAACAAGTAAAAGAAAAACAGCTGCTATATCTATAATCAGTGATGAAAGTGTATTATTAGAATGACAACAAATTAACATTTTCTATATCTATTTCTGTACATGACATCCGGCTTTGCTTACAAATATATATTAAATTGATTGCATAAGTTGGAATGAAGTGAGAATATTTTGTGCACAAAAGGCTTAGTCCGTCCGACTTCATTCGTCTGACTCTAAACGTATGAAGTATTAGCTTTGGGTAATTTTTGCAAAACCATGTAAATTTATTCCAAGAGGAACGCTAAAAATGCATCCCCATTTACTTCTTTTATAAAACACTTCTATAGACATTTAAATATAGAGAACGTTTTATATACACATACACACACGTATATATATATATATATATATATATATATATATATATATATATATATATATATATATATATATATATATATATGATAAATATCTGGAGACTCAATATTAGCATCAAAGATCATTTCCTGGAACTTCATATTCCTTGGAGGGTCGATGAATAGAAACGATAAAGACAATATTTTTAGTCAGTTTTAGATTTTGATATTTTATATTAAATTCAAAATGAATAAGAATAAAACTATCAGATAGAATGCTATGACAATTTGGTGGACAATTTCGAATATAAATTAGTCTTTTTGTGAAAATGTCAGCAAGAGCAGCATGCGAATACGCAGAAAATAACCAGCTCTGTCGAATTCCTCATATCAAACTGAATATCATTATAAGATATGAGAGCAGATTGGAAGATAAAAGGAGAAAGGCGTTGTCGGAATGTTATCTGCAAAAAGACCCGTTGTAAACAATGTACAAGTAAAATTAAATGTCGCTATATCCTGCCTTCCATCATTCTACGTTAGTTCTTTTCTAAATATAGGCGTATTTTAGAATTTCCTGAATAAAGAGTATCGTCTACTTCTGGAGCACGTGGTTAATGCTTTAAACTGAATTTATAAAACAGTTTCATAACTAGGACTTCACTACTCATTCTTCCAATGTCATATGCAATTAACTTATTCAAAATAACATACAAAAAACATTGTTGTCATAGAATTTTGACGAGATTTTCTTTTATTTATTGCTTTGTGATTTATTTTTTATGTTATATTAATTTTTTTTTTTTTTACTAATTTTGGATTTTTTCGGTTAATTTCCCCCCCCCCAATAATGTAAAGTTACGTACCGTAAATATTAATTCAACACAAGAAATTTTAAATTTTAAATCAAAGTTTGTTTTTATTAAATGTTTGGTACTCTTTTAAAATTATAAAATTTAAATCAAAATTTGTTTATCTTGCCATGAAGTTAGATCTTTGAAGAATAATCCCAATGTAAATCACAGTATGAATTATGTTGACCCAGAGACATCAGCTCATACGCAAACAATCGAAAGTACCTGGCGGAACGCCAAAATGAAGAATAAGTCCATGTTCGGGACTCATAGCAGAATGACGAACTCTTATTTGTGTGAATTTTTTTGGAGGCGTAAGGCAAAAAATAATAATGAATGTATTTTTGAAGAAATCTTAAAGGGCTTTTTGGACAATTATTAAAGGGTGTTTTGGACAAATCTTAAAGGGTTTTGAGAACAAATCTTAAAGGTCTTTTTGAAGAAATCTTAAAAGGCATTTTGAACAAATCTTAAAGGACTTTTTGCACAAGTCTTAAAGGTCTTTTTGAACAAAGCTTAAAGGACTTTTTGAACAATTATTAAAGGGTTTTTTGAACAAATCTTAAAGGGCTTTTTTGAATTTTAGCGTGAATTTTAGTAAATATCAATTCTTTTTCTATTTTGGGGTGAATTAATATTTTGGACTGAGTTAACAGAAACCATCGTTGTTTTGGGATTGTGGGGGAACTCATATTCTTTTGCATTCTAAGATTGAATTGCGCATTTCTAAACTTTACAACTTGTATCTTTCTTGGTATATCGTCTCTAGCATTAAGCAACGCTTTCAAGGAACAAGAAACGCAAGCACGAGACTTAACGACATTTTATTCTTCCAGATCTGCAATTCCCCTCGACTAACAAATTCAGCAGTTGCATATAGAATTCAATGTATTTATGAGATTAATAGAAAACGGAATTGCTATAACCTTTCTGTAATATTATTTTAAAAGCGTAAAATTGAATTGGTGACTGACGGAAAGAAATATTTAGGAAAGCGACTTTTATAATCAACCAAAAAAATCAACGTCTTTTTCAATATATTTTAATTGATTTCCTAACAAAATCATTCAGGACATCCTACCTGAAGCTGTTTCATAAAGACACCTAATATTTTTTTCAAGCATATCCAAATCAACATTCAAGTCGTACCAATATTTTGAAAAAAAAAAAAAAAGTTTTATACGAGCAAAAAAAAAAAAAAAAAGTTCTAGACATGTTTTTTTCTGCTTTTAATTAGCTTATAATTAAAGTAATTATCTGCTTCAATTTAGCATTCGTCTGTCTCGAAATTAGCTCAGAGTTACTGAAAGAAACTATGGATATCTTGGGCTGTCCATACATTAAAATCTCCCGAACTCTGTTATCGACAGAATACAAAGAATAACTCGAGGAAATGCGATATGTTAACGGTTCAATTGCTGGCGTTGACAGAAGATGGTGCAGAACGTTAAAGATCTGATTCGGTTCCCCAATCCCGATTTCTGTTCGGTTTACCCACAAGAGAGAGGGGGCTGAATACAGAGTATTGTTTCGTCAGTACTGACTATCAACCCAGGCAAGTGACCACAGTCTGAAATTATTATTTAATACACATGTAGTAGCATGTCGGAATATGTTTTAAAATCGATCGATTTCACACCAATATGCAAGAGAAGACAGGTACTGGGTTGACCAGAGGCGAATCCCGTCTGCCGAATGGCGTAATCCGTGCCGTCATACGTGCATCCGTTCAAGTCTGGACCGACTGTTCGGTTAAACTCTCTTCCTGCGGGCGGGAGGAACCCGAAGGAGGCTACGCCGAAGGGCGGTCTCCTTCGGGGAGGTAAAACCGGCCCAGAACCCGTTCATACGGGTTCAAATGGGCTATTTTTTTTGCCGAGCCTAATGGCTCGGGAATGCTCACGTTAAAAAGGCCTTGTGCCACATGACACCATCGTGGGGGGGGGGGTGACTGAATATCGTCATACGTGCATCCGTGTTTAAAAGCGTGTGAAAAATCTGTAACACAAGTTCCGGAGAACATACGAGAATGCAAGATCTAGGTTTCTTATGAGGTCTCCAAACATTAGCCGAGTGTAATTGACTCAATCGGGAGTAAAACAAAATATCAAGTTAAACACCAAATATTCAAGTCTCGTGTTATTAACTAGACTGTGCGTGTTTTCATTAAGGGATCTGACGAGTTCATTAAAGTTCGCTGGACTAATCGCATCTTGAGTTTGTCGTAATTATGTTTTTAAATTATTTGCGTCAAATGTGTCAAAAATGATGCAAATCCTGACAAACATTTCCAATACCCCTTTTAGGAGGTACAAGGTTGTGTACAGGATCGAGGCTATGCTATTTTTTTCCGGTTTCCGGTACTTTCCACATTCTATTTTACGAAGAGTAGAGAAATTTGTCACGTCCTATTTTTTTATCCAGTTAGCCTTTTTCGCTGGCTATATGATGGACGAATAGAAAATAGATATTCAGAGATTGATTTATTTTTAGCAGAATCGTCCTATGCACAAATAATTTAAAACGCTGAGGTATTTTTAAAGAAGACAACATTGAAAATTATTCATTTGTAAAACGTCCTACTAAAGGAAGGGACGAAAATTACCCAGGATTGAATGACAAGTAATAGAATCCCACGCTTCGTCGCATCAACATAATATAATTGTCCAAATTAGATTTTTGTTTCGCCACTATGAGCTTAAGCGCTACTAAAATATCAGTTTTTAGCATTCAAATCACGTTCTTGTGTATATATATATATATATATATATATATATATATATATATATATATATATTATATATATATATTCAATTATAGGTGCTTTCATAATTACATGAATCATTCATACAAAAAAACAAATATAGAGGTTAATGATTTAAATGGCGAGAATACATCTTCGCAAACAATTTCAATAACGTATACTAACCCCGAACCTGTATATGAATGATATGATCCCTGTTTATAAATTCCAGTTTCATAAGGTCTTTTTTAGTTTTTACAAGCTTTCGTCTGTTCCTACAGACATCCTCAGGTATGGAAATAGAATTGTTCTTGTTTTTTACTTCTCGGTAATTTCTGTAATTATTGAGCAATATAGTTCATGCCACATTGACGGAAAACCTACCAGTACAAAAGAATTCTCTTATTACTATATTTGTACAAAAACGCACAAGCTTAAAATTTAAAATTCAAACTCAGCGTCGCGACGGCACGTTCCAAAACAATAACATATTTCTCATAGCATTTTTTCGGATTACATCTCTATTTTCGTTGTCCTCTTATTACCGAGAAGTAAAAAACAAGAACAAATCTATTTCCATACCTGAGGATGTCTGTAGGAACAGACGAAAGCTTGTAAAAACTAAAAAAGACCTTATGAAACTGGAATTTATAAACAGGGATCATATCATTCATATACAGGTTCGGGGTTAGTGCAACATTGAAATTGTTTGCGAAGATGTATTCTCAC
>CAHIKZ030005632.1:3827500-3865000 GCA_903632075.3 Acanthosepion pharaonis | reverse complement strand
CACAACAGTTTTAATATTATTTTATTTTTCAACGAACGTTTCTTCTTTCTTAATACTTTGCTTTGATTTCGGAAACCATTTTCTTTTTTTTCTCTTACAATACGCTGTCGGTTTTCGGTGTTGCATTTTCCATCGTCTGTTAAAAAATGTTTTCATATAATTAGATTTCTAAACTGAGTGATGATGATATCGCCTCTTCGTATCTCGCATCTTAGGCTATTCATCTTGAGAATTTTCATTTGTTTTTCTTAATATGCCACCGAATATTGGAAGATCTTAAACGTTCGTCACATATCACTTTTTCTTACCCCTGGAAGCTGAAATTGTTTTGATTTTTGTCGAAACGAGTTAACTCTTATTGCAGGCCGCACAATCCATGGACTCAAGATATTTAGTGACTTTTTTTAAGACACCTACAATAATGTCGATATTTAGAAATTTCTTAAAAAAGTAATCTAAATTTTCTTTCAGTCAGTTTTCTGCCATACGTAATACGTGCTTAGTCGATCATGTATCTTTCGATACTACAGATTTTTTCGTGCAGTAATTTGCCATTTCTTCTGCGGGCTATAAAACTCGATTTGTTCCATCCCAAGGCTTGGAGGAAAAGAAGATTCATTTTTTCCCAAGGATATTAGCGCGTAAGTGAATGTAATGGATTCGTCTGGAAATCGAACTCGGCTCTCCGGTTCCTCAAACAGCTACCTGACCCCGTTTTATACGGGTTCTACGGGATTTTTGGCCGTGTATACAAGTTCGGATACCTCACATTAAAATTCGTCCGTGTGCCACATCTAACTGCTTGAGGCGGTTAGTAGAAATCTTGCAGTTGAAGATTCGTCTCCAGCTGTCCTGGTCAAACTCTCTGCCTACGGACTGAGAAGATCCCCAAAAGAGGCTATTTAGAAGGGCAGAATTTCGTCTCGGGAAACAGCTACCATCGTTTTATACGATGTCTACTGGAAATTTTTAGCCGAGTCTACGGGCTCGGATTCCCTATTAAATTCGGACCTGTGTCACCTCTGATCGCGTGGGGCGATTACTAGGTATCCTGCAGTTGGAGAGTCATTGTGGAATTCACTTGACTCACTTCTAGCAGTTGACTACTTCCGCTGACGAATCTTGTGTTGTTCGTGTCCTAAGTAGTATCGTTCATTACCAACCTTCTTTTAAGTATTCTGTTCACTAGCCTTCCCTGGGTTATAACAAGGATATCGATAGTTTATGCAATGCCTAATCTCCTATATTGCAATGAGTGAAAGACAATCATAGATGAACAGACGACTACAAGTTTTAGATATAGGATTAAATTGACTAATATTAAGAATGCTATGGACATTATCAAGAGATAGGAATGTGTCAGTAGAAACAAAGAGTGTCGAACTGGTGTGTTTTATATGATCTTAATTATGACAGTAGCAATTCCTGGCACAAAAGAAGTACAGACTGGAATCGACAGAACTTTGCTTTTACCGACAATTGATAAGAATACCTTGAGGTGGAAATATTAAGACAGAAGAGGTTTTTAAGAGAAATAAGAACATTTATTAAAACGTGATAATGAATGATGTAAAATCAGTAAGACAATGAGACTGAAATGCGATTTACAGGTCGGGGCCACTAGAATCAAGCAGACGCGGAAGTTTAAATATCTGGGAAGCGTCTTGACAGAGGACGGTAAGTGCGACACCGAGATCCGTAGACGTATTTGGATGACCAAGGACACATTCCAAAAATATGGGCAGAGTATTGAGAGACAGGAGGATTTCTTTGGTAACAAAGTAAAGACTACTGAGCCGTTAAGTGACATCTGTCCTTCTTTACGGCAGCAAATGTTAGGCGATTTCCTCAAAGATGAAGAAGAGACACGCGGTGACAGAGATGTGGTTCTACAGAAAGATGCTAAGGGTATCAGGGACCGGGAATGTGAACAATGATGAGATCTTAGTTTGCAAACAAGGACGAGGCTTATATTTAACATCAGGAAGTGGCAGCTGAAGTTTCTGGAACACATAATGAGTAATGAGGGCCTGGAGAATCTGATACTCACGGGTCGAATAGAGGGAAAAAGAGACAAGGAAAAACAATGCGTGACCACCTGGCGGACGTGAGCAAGTGGATGATAGAACGTGGTCTGGGGGAGGAATCAGAGGGAAGGAACTTGTTGAGAGGTGCAAGGAATAGAGAGAGGTGGAGAGCCATGATCACCTACGTCCTGAAAGGACATGGCACATAAAAAGAAATAAATAAATGATGTTTGAAAGTATCTAACGTTCATAGGATGTATTTAAGGAAAATAATATTTTTGAAGATGTTATACCTAAAAGGGGCTTGAAGAACTAATATTCATAGGATATATTAAGCGCAACCAAACCAAGGAAATAGCGAGTAATTGTGTGAATAGATGACAGATCAAGTGAAAAGAGGGAGTGTATAGAATCTAGTTACTTCAAGCAACAAGAATCAGGTCTGTGATCGCCTACGTTCTTAAAGGACATGACACTTAAAAGAAAAAAAGTCCTTTTCTCATAACCAATATAAGAGGCTACTCCCTTATTTTATACGCAATGCCCTTTCAGAATGTAGAAGATCATGGTTCTCCACAAGCTCCATTTATATATTGTCTGTGAATTATGATTGCTCGGGAATGTTACTTGAAGGGGTTTCACATTTGAAATAAGAAAGGTGACGAGATGAATTTATATTTTTCTCAGGAGCCATTTTTAAAGATGACGATGACACTTGAATTCAGTTCACCGATTAAACGTATCGTGCCAATAGACGTTACGCAATATACACATTGACTGGCCACAGTTGCACGATCATCACATTAGGTTCTGACGAGAAATTAATTTCTCTTTGCCCAACTTCGCTCCGATGAGTAAAGATTAAACATTAATTATGAAAATAAATATAACATATCTTAAAACTATATTTTTATCATATATTTATTCATTGATGCATGTTTTATTGAATAATATAGACAAGTTTTGTCTATTTATTTTATGTAAATTTAGGTTTGGTGGGCTGCTGGATCATGTAATTTAAAGTGTGTGTAGATTATTTAATGAAACATGCATCAATGAAGAAATGCTGCCTAAATACACACAATTTAAATAACATGATCCAGCAACCTACCAAACTATAATAATTTACATAAAATAAATAGAAAAACTTGTCTATATTATTTAATGAAACATGCATCAATGAAAAAATGCTGCCCAAATACACAATATATATATATATATATATATATATATATATATATATATATATATATATATATATATATATCCAGATCCATTCTTATTATTGTATGAATGGATAACGCCAGGTAAGGATCAATATATCCCGTACGATGAGGTTCCTTTTTATTTCACTATTAGCGTTCAGTTAAAGGATTCTGAATAAGCGTTAGGGTGGCTTCCCTTGTATTATCCTATCATTGGCGGAATAGATAAAGTAAAAAAATAAATAAATATTAATTCAATTAGAATTTAATTGAATTTAATTTTCCCGGATCCCCTAAATGACTCCCGACTGTGACGGTTGTCTCAGGGTTGATCCTCACGGCACCACTTCGGTTACCACCTGGCCCAGTGTCGGATCCTTTGGTTACGGCGCCAAAACGTCGCTCCTCCTGGTCGTTCCTCCTGGGTCCAAGCGTAAACCCTTGGTCAGATGATCACCAGCCTCGCCTTTCCCGACTCGCTTCCAATAATGGTCACTAAAACTATACCGATCTCCGGTCTGTCTACCCACGCTGTGTTTAGATCTTAGACAGACGGGACCAGCAGGGATCGGGGCCGATACAAGTTGAGTCCGACGGGGTGGCAAAACAAAATAAAATAAAAACTCACGACACCAAACAAAATTGTTGATAAAAAGGGTAACAACCTTTTATATCTTAAAGTCCGTTACATAAAAACAAAATTGTTCTCAATTCCCGACCCGCTCTGTGGACTATGGCACCAAGCTTCTATCATAGGAAAATGTCGAATTACCTACTTTCTAGAATCATGTATGTATGTCGGAGTGTGGTTCAGTTCGACACTGGGGCTAATTTCATCGATCATTCGCAGGATTCTTCTCTCCGACTTGAGTTGTATTTCTTCTTCTTCTTCTGTTTAGAATGGTAGATTTCTTGTTTCAACCCAAAGATTTCTTGATTCAGTGGAAGATTTCTTGCTTCGATTCAGTGGAAGATTTCTTGCTTCAATTCGGTGGAAGATTTCTTGTCTTCAACTTGGGCTGGAAGGATTTCTTGTCGTCCGAGGGTGAACTGCAACTCACGCCCAACCTTTTTCAACTCAACTTCAGCTCCAACTCTTCTCAGGTTTTCAGGCAATCTGTTCTTCATCTACTTGGGCTGGAAGTTCTTCTGTCTTCGACTTGGGCTGGAAGTCCTTCTGTCTGAGGGTTCTTTTGCCCGCAAAGGGGGCGAGGATCCCAAAATCTTATGTCCGCGTTCAGGATCTTCCCCTGCCCGCGGTCCTGCTGCAACTCAGCCCAACTTATCTCCAACTGAATATTTTCACTCATCTCCGCTGTCAGTGCGCGACTGCAACTTCTCCACTTAGGCCAAACGGACCGGCCTTTTCTTTGAGCCGGGCCCGCAGCCCGCGCTCAAACTCCTTCTTCATCCGAGGCGCAGCTCCAACTCAAACTGATTTCTGTCGACTGGGGTCCTTGGGGTAACAGGGTTTTCCTTTTCGTATTAATTTTGACCTTCCATTATCGTTATTGTTTTCACCCCCACTTTTGAATGGAGCTCCTGGTTAGATCTCTTAGTCTGGTCAGGTGATCGCTCTCAACCAATCGTTCCGATCGAACCTTTCCTCTTTCCGCAGCCCACGTGACCGCCCGTCCAACAGTTATTGATCGAGGTTTCTTTTCCTTCTTCTTCCGCGGTCACGTGATTGTATTCGACCAATTGTTATTGACCGAACACCCTCTCCCTTTTTGGCGGGGTGGTTACCTCGTGCTGGTTTTAAAAAAAAAAAAAAATCCGATTTCGCACCTTTTGCACGTACGCAAAAATTCGACCTTTTTCAAACAGCCCGCTGCTAATTAGTCTTGACTTCTCGGCGCCCTCTGTGGTCCAAAAACAATTGCTCTTCTTTTTTTTACTTTTTTTTACCTGATAGTCGAAAATCTTAATTATCTAGGTCGAAATATCTCTGTGGGTGTCCTCTTAACAGGTCAATTCCGTATATCGTTTTCACCAGTCACTTCCCCAACCCAAAGACAGATCACAAATTTCGTTTCTTGTTCAAAAGAAAAAAAAAAAATTTCTCTTCACTCCAAATTGATAAGGGGTTTTCCACGCAAGAGTCGGTCAGAGGCCTCTGACCGACATCTGTCGATATCATGTCTTTTTCCCCTTTCTTTTTAAAAATTATTTCCAATTCTATTCTTCCCTTTGTTTTAAAAAAAAAATAAAGTCGACCACACGCAGACCTATCTCTACCATCAACTGGGTCATGCGTCATACATTTCTTTCTTTCTTTTTCTTTTCTTTCCTTCTTCTTTCCTTAGGATCGTCTAGTACATTCTTAGTGAATTATTTTCAACTCAGTTATTTTCCGTTTTTAAAAAAAAAATTAACAACCTGTTTAATAAACTGAATAAGAAAAAATTAACTCATATTTCTATGAATATTTCCAATAAATGCAAGGTGCCATAGACCGTAGACCAAAAATAAACGAAACAAACAATAATAAATATAATATTTTTAATAAATCGAAAATGGGACAAATGACTATAGCATATAAACGGATAGCATGAAATATTGCGTCCAATCAAAGTTGGAAGAAAATGAATATTAATAATCTGATATTACGTATGTAATGGTATTTTCACGAACATAATGTCATTGTACTGTTGCAAGCTATTATAATATCAGGGATGGGGTTTAGGAACTTATCTGATATTTTGTGATTTAGCGGAAGACTTCGATAACCGTCCTTTTTTTATATGTATTTCTTTCTGATGAATGGAGGTTAGACCTCAGTCTGGATCATGTCTTCCGCCTCTGGGTTTGAATTCATGATTCCTGCTGACGATGAGTTGATTTACCTTTTTTACATTCTCGCGTTCGCCTCGGGGACGCTTATTATTTGGAGTTTGCTTCACTCGTCAACGATTTCTAGGTTTTCATAGAGTCACAACGATTTTTACGCCTAATTTCCTGGGTTTATATCTCGACGAATCGCGTTGCTGCTTTCGCGTACTGCTGCTGCTGGATTTATTTTTTTAGCGTTCGCCTACGCGTGCGTGATTTAATAAGTAAGCAGATATTTATATATATATATATATATATATATATATATATATATATATATATATATATATATATATTTGAAAAAATATATATATATGAAAAGTATATATATATATATATATATATATATATATATATATATATATATATGACATACTGACATATAAAATATATCTATATGACAAATTATATGGCCAATTTCAGCTAGATTATATTTTTTCTTTTGTTCCCCTCATGTTTGTTTTAAATATCCTACATCGTGATATCGGAAGATTTGACAAAAATGGTGAAACGTTGTAAAAACCTGGACGTAAATTTAATGTCGATAAACTGGCGATGCAAGGACATGCTGGACATTTTCTTAGAGAATTTTTTCTCTTTTAATTAGAGGAGCATTTTTATGTCAGTCTCGTCACGGTGAACAACCAAAGCGTTTTGTTAGTTGTTTATTTTCATATATATATATATATATATATATATATATATATATATATATATATATATATTAAAAAGTGACTCATAATTGCTAAAACAATAGTTAATAAAAAAAGAACATGCTACCGCCCCGTCTGAATGATTGGATTACTCTGTATCCTTGGAAACAGTAAATTATGAATTTATATGTGCGTTTAAAACTCAGTAAATTTAAAAATAAGTTATTCCAATATTCGCTTGAAGATGAAACGGAACTAATGCTTTTAATTTAATTATATAATTAAATTTAAAGTTTTTAGCTTCCATTTTTGAAACATGTTTATTACTGTGTAGCGAAAAACATATTTTAAATCATTTAATTTATAATATATATATATATATATATATATATATATATATATATATATTATTTATTTTTAAAGAAATATGATTCCTTCGCTACATAAGTGTTCTCATGTTTCAAAAACGAAAGCAGAAACCCTCAATATAATTAAGTGAAAAAGAGTGTGAAAGCTATAGAAGGAACCGGAAACCCAATCCTAAAGAGGAAGCAAGGTTAACCTTTTTACTCCCGTTCGAAAATTATAAATATATGTAAAAATAAATGTCTTCCAATATGTAGATTTATTTCCACCCAAACAGATTCTCGTCTACCGAATACACGTCTCGTAATGTTTAAAATGCTTTCTTTCACTCCCACCAGCAACCGTGCTTATCTTCTGCGTCACGCTTATTATATTTCAAGTAATTCTCTCCACGGCATCATTATTTTGTTCCAGGAATAAAAAAAAAAAATATGTCAAGTTTGCATGAACCAGCACGCTTCGCTGAAATATTCCCACCGACACTTCAATTTGGTACTGACGAGCAGTATTTAAAATGGTAAAAAAATTATTTAACTTTAAATATGACAATATAGTTTAAATATTATATAAAAATAAATGTTTGTAAAGGAAGTGACGGCCCTGTATAAATAATTTTATTATTATTGTCTGTGTACTTTCCATATGGTCGACTTGCAAACCCTAATAAAGAATATCGTTGAACGATTTTAGTTTTATGAAAAAATATGAAAGGAGACAGCCATCGTCAGAAAAATTAAATTACTTAAGCTTAAGCAGTAAACAGATTAATATTTTCAAATATTGAAAGAACAAATTCTTATACACAGACAAATATTTCTTCAGGACAACATGGGAAATCTTACACAAATCGTGTATAAACTCCATTTTTGTATTCATTTATTTCTTTATTATTTCATGACGTAAGGATATTTTCTTCTCTCATTTTTCTTTTTTCTTTTACTTTCTGCAAAATTTGTCTTTCTATATTTATTTCTCTTCGTTGAAGAAAATTGTGAAAAAAATGGCAACTAAGATTAAATATATTGGGAAGCTTGTATTTAAAAAAAGACGAACAATTTCCTGTTGCTCGAAAAAGAAAAACGTCTGTATTGCTTAAGTAAGAGATATTCATGGGAGATGTGGTTTGTCATTATCATTTCGGAAGTAAAACAGCTATAGATAAATACTTCGATCAAATCTATAGTTTATTGTTCAAAAACCAATAAAAACATATTTTACATTAATAAGTTCTTCGACTAGCTCCTAACTTCAATACATAAGTATTTTATACTTCGGCAAGAAGCGAGAGCAAGAACTAAAAGGTCAGCCAATCTAACAGTGATCCCATCTCTCAATCCTCACACTTTCTCCATTTGTGGTCTACTTTGTAAATCACTAGCGGGTCTTAAATGCCACTTAAGATTATATATAACCGTTGAAATGTGTCAATGTCTGGACCTCCTCAAGTAATTTTAAGTATGAAAGAATAGAAATATTAAATTACATCTAACTCACTCATGTCTTCTCTCCCCCGCCTCACTTCCTCACTTCGTTAATTTACATATGCTTATTACGGCCCGTCAAAAATGTGTAAATTTCTTTTCATTTTTCGTTTCAACCTTTGGAAGTAAAATCTGATGATCCACAGTCCTTTAAAAGGGCTGTGGTGAAATAATTTATTACATGGAACCTTAAAGTGGCCTGTTTTTATTTAAATTATTTGCTCTGGATTTACATTGAGCTCTCTGGATTTTATCCGCCTTGGGTCTACCCATACGGATTACCTAGTTTTCCATAAACTATATATATATATATATATATATATATATATATATATATATATATATATATATATATATATACGATAGATTTTGCCGTCGTTTTCGACGTATGAGTGTTTTTCAGTTCAGTTTTTATGTTTATGTTTCTTATGAGACAATAATCCAGCACGGGATTTGCAAACAAGTCCAAACGAGGAACATGCTGAAGCGTTGACCTTCATATTAACCCGAGATTTCGTGTTGGTTCTTAATTCTCTCAGATGGTTAAGACGATTCTCTTCAAAGTTAGTTATATCTCGGTAGCAAAATTTTCTCCAGTTTACTCCGTTTTCAACAGCGAGTTCGAACTCCTTTACATGGATGTTTGCAGCATTTAGGTTGTATTTAAACTTTGTCCTTGAAGCGAAACCAAGAACGGCTACGATTACGCTTACCATGAAAAAGTTGCCTATACATGACGATTTTCGGCATCCGATCATCACTCATTCTGATGACATGACCTGCCCATCTGAACTGTGATTGCGTCAGAAAGGATTCAATACCACTGACACCACATTTGATGAAAAGGTCAGGGTTAGAGACTTTGCATATTGAACGAAGACCACGATTATTTGAAACATCAGGTTGATTGATGTGCGTCTTGTATGCCGTCCACGATTCTGACCCATAAAGAAGTGTGGTGAGAATATATATATATATATATATATATATATATATATATATAGGGTGTCCATAAAGCCTATTTACATTTTAAGAAATATATGTTATGCTAAAGATATTGTGTATCGAACGAAGATACGGGATACACTGAACAACAGCAAAAACTCGATGAGGCCAAGTGATGCTTCGATGAAAGAGAAAACATGGCAAGAAATCGAATAACCACTTGATCGTGCAACTAATGATGGCCATATAGAGGTGCACTAAATTAAAAAAAAATCATGATGTACAGATTTTGTAACAAGATCCAAATGTTTGTCTTTTAAATTTGTAAAGACACTTTATAAACACCCCCTGTTTGTGTATATATATATATATATATATATATATATATATATATATATATATATGTGTGTGTGTGTGTGTGTGTGTGTCGTCTGTCGACTTCGCTGGAAGTCACTCTCAGGATTTAAAATATCATGAAAAGCATAAGCGCCAAGCAACTGCATGACAAATATAAAAATTAAGGAAACAATTGGAGAAATCGACAGAGAATCCATCACATACACACACACACACACACACACACACACACACACACACACACACACACACACACACACATATATATATATATATATATATATATATATTTCATATTTCAGCAGCAGTAATTGTTTCAAAACAATATTTTACCACAATACGCCTTGTTTAAATTATGCGAACTCACAGCGAACAAAAACACTAACACAACACGATATGTTTAAACTTAAACATATATATGTACATATATATATATATATATATATATATATATATATATATATATATATATATGTGTGTGTGTGTGTGTGTGTGTGTGTGTGTGTACATATATATGTATCTATATATATATGTGCATATATTTATCCGTGCATATATATATATATGTGTGTGCCTATATGTATATATACATATATATATATACATATATGTGCATATATATGTGCACACACACACACACACACACACACACACACACACACACACACACACACACACATACACATACATATATATATATATATATTGTAAAAACAGATGATACAGTCCAAGTATTTAAGCGTGTGTTGGGTTTCAGCAATGTGGTTGACAAGTTATTTTTTTTACCCAAGTCATAAAACGTAGAATATTTTAATATAGAATCGTAGAAATATTTGTTTCGACAGATGCCAGTAGGTAATTTCGATTGTTGCGTGGCTGGAGACTAGAAATAACGTCGAGGTCAGTAACAAATAAGAACCAGCTACAGCCAATCCAATACACTAGAAGAATTAGTATATATTCCAAAAATATATTGCGCCCACCCTAGGAAACCAGAAATGATTATTGAATAAATCCGACCTCGGCTCGTAGGAGGCACTTGATGTTGTCTCGAGTACGATTCCATGCCCAAATCAAGTGGTTTTCATACATGAAGGTCATTACTTCTGCGATGGCTGACTTCAGTAAGTCATTGATATAGCTGCGCTTGTGCATTATATATATATATATATATATATATATATATATATATATATATATATATATATGACATTCAGAATAAACCTTGTTTTACGGCAAAATGCTTCGTCCACCGCAAGGAAAAATGGCTCCCTGTGCCGCGCCAGGAACTTTTTCTCCCTGGAATCGATCCTTCAAATCTACAAATCAACCATTCGGCCTTGCATGGAGTATTGCTGCCATATATGGTCTGGAGCCTCTACTGTTTGCCTCTGTGTTCTTGATAAGATCCAGAGGCGGATATGCAATATAATTAGCCCCGATCTGGCATCTCGTCTGCAGTCACTCTCTCGCAGGACGCGCCGTCGCCTCTCTCTGTCTTTTTTACAAATACTTTCATGGTAATTGCTCCGATGAGCTGCTTTCGCTTGTTCCCAAACTTCGCGAATTCAAGCGTCCAATTAGGCTGGCATCCCGCTCTCACCCTTTCACTGTTGAAACTGTTAAATGTAGCCGCCTCTTCTACTCCAATATTTTCATATCTCGCACCTCTCGCTTGTTGAACTCCCTTCCATATTCCTGTTTCCCGGATAACTATAATCTCCAACTATTCAAATGTAATGTCAATCGACATCTCCAGTTGCCTTGATCTATCCACTATCCTCCTCCTCATCCTTTCCTCTATCATCCCTACGTGTTCTCGCTCCAAATCCTCTATAACCCCTTGTGTGCTAGTGGCTTCCCTCCTTGCTCGAGGTGAAATGCTTAAAAAAATAATAAGATAAAAACAGCTAAAAATGGCATCCAGCATTTAAATGAGGACCCCCTCACAAAGAAGACCGAAATTGAAATTCTACACCAATCACTATCCTACATCTTGGCGCGTAGAGATATATCAGTTCTTTCAGGTCTGCGAGGAATCCTTAACTTAGAGGTCTTAAAAGACCATTCTCCTCGTAACAACTATAAAAATATCGTAACAACAAAACTGAAAATTACCGCAAGACAATATTGGCATCAGACGAGCTGACAAAGCTAACACATATGCAATTTTGGATAAAGCCGATTACTATAAAAAAATTTCAACGTATCAACGATGACCGAACTAAACTCACCATGTTATACAAAAATACCACGAAGACCCTAAAAAGATTCCTCAAGAAACTGATAACATCGAATAATGCCGATCTTGTGACACTGAAAATAATTAAAAATCATTGGAGATTACCAACCATGATAGTTATACGGAAATATAAAAATACACAAAACCGGATACCCACAAATCATTTCCAAGATCCCAACCCATATCTTCGAGCTATCAAAATTCCTTAATGACATCATTACTTCATACCTACCCACCAATTACAGCATCCCATGAACCCACGAATTCCTTCAAGTTCTTAAAAGTATAAAACCAAATCAAGGTGATTCGACGTTGAAAATTTATTCACAAACATCCCTGTTGATCAAACTATTGACATAATCCTTAACTCTGTGTACACAAATAATTCCATTCCACACCCCATCCATCAAACCAAATATTTTCTAAAAATATTACATGCAAGCACAACCAAAGTCCAAAAAATCCGCACGGCAATTTCTACTCCAATTATTATATGTCCCAAGTAGAAAACATAATATTTAAACAAACCACTGAACCTAAAATATATGTCTGCTACGTAAACGATAGTTTACTTTAGCGAAATACAAATAATAGATAATCTCAAAGCTATATTTGAAAAAAAAAAAACTGTCCTTAACTTTAACTACGAAATGAGTAAACAAAATAAATTTGCACTAGCAGAAAATCTTGCCACCTTAATTTTAAGGGTGAATGCCAACCTAGATACAAAATAGCAGTGATAAAAAAAAACTTCCTAAAGTGAGCACACGAGAATTCATTCTTTCGTCTACTTTTCTTTAAAGAACTCAACAATGCAAACAATGGTTCTCCGAACTACCTCATCGACTACCAGATTAGATTGTTTCTTTCCAAAGTAACTAATAAAGATACTGAACACAGAGGCAAAAACAATCTTCAACCCGTCTACTATAAGCAAAATGAATTTTCCCCTAGAATATCGTAGGGAAATACACTACCCCAACTAACCTTATCAAAAATAATAACGTACCTGAAAAATCATAACTACAAAGACATTACTCACGAGTTCGAAAGCCCCTATGTTCCTGACTATACTAAACTATTAATTAATTACATTGGTCACACTACTACATGCCTAACCAGACGATTTGCATTATATCTATCCGACCACATCCCCATTAGAACTCATTTAAACACATAGAGAAACCTACCAGACTCCATCACAAACATACTAGTCGAAAATGCAATCATAATAAGCTCATCCACGTGTAACAAAAGGAAGGTCTATTGATAAGAAAGAAAAAGCAAACACTAAATACCATTAACTATGAACACGGCCACAATATGCTGACCTTAAAAATAGATAAAATTATAGCCGAAACAATCGGAAATGAAAACTTTTAATCGTAGGACCTTTTCAGTCGTCTTTAACGAAACACACACACACAAACACACACGTATATATATATATTCATATATATATATATTCATATATATATATATATATATATATATATATATATATATATATATATATATATATCATAGCTGGCCAGGATACGTGTCTACTAGGGCGGCTAGACAATACTTAATTCAGACGCTCGCTCAGACCCATTTGTATTTGTTCAACACCCAGAGAGCCCAACGGTGGTTTATACTGCAGCTATGCTGAGTAGACCTTAGTTACAGTTTCTGGATTATCTAGTGTGATCAACAACCTGAAAAAGGTCAGCACACTCAAAGCCTCGGTTACGATGGCTTATGACTTCGGGTTAGCACAGCTATCGCTGCCCCCCCCCAAGTGTGCCGTCTACCCACGTTCACTCACAAGACTTGGGTCAACCCAATGATATGGTTGTCAGACACTTTTCAAAGGTCTCGCACGCATATATATATATATATATATATATATATATATATATATATATATAAGAGACGCTAATAAAGTTTACGCAAATTATGAGTGAGGTAATTTACTATTTAATAAATAAAAGTGGGTAAACCTAATAATTTTAAAACGTAATTAATATTTATATTCTAATTTGGAATAAATGTATTTATTATATATCTTAAATAATAAAAGGTTATGAATTTAACCGTTTACTTTTTATTTTCTAACATTTTTATAGTCATGCATGTTGGCTTTGAAAAGAGGCATTTCTTTCAGGAACAGAGATATTTGAAAAATTCCGGAAGCAAATGTATATTTTGGTAAAATTCCATAGAAGCACGCTCAAGAATTTAATGTGTGGCACCATGCATACCTGACGAGCTGAGAGAAATATTCATAGATATATGATTTGTTTTTTACGGCTTATCAACCATTTAATAATTATTTA
Organism: Acanthosepion pharaonis; assembly: GCA_903632075.3. Taxonomy (NCBI): domain Eukaryota; kingdom Metazoa; phylum Mollusca; class Cephalopoda; order Sepiida; family Sepiidae; genus Acanthosepion; species Acanthosepion pharaonis. The sequence goes on along the minus strand of CAHIKZ030005632.1, from coordinate 3,850,574 downwards.
AGGCCGAAAAATATTTTGGGTTTTAAGAATAATTCTTTCTTTACATTCAAGCGATCTGGGAGAAAGAAAGAGAAAACGAAGAAGAAAGAAAGAAAAAATAATACGAAAACAGGTCATAGGCGAGCACACACACGCACGGCTGACAGATAACAGGTGTCGAAAAATATTCAGGTCAAGCATCTGACCGATTTCCGCGGATCCGCGAAAAATGGAAGTTTGTTATCAATTTGTTGTCACCAAAGGGAAAAGAAAGAAAGGAGGAAAAGAAGAAACGAAGTTTAGGGACAATGAAAATATTGATAAGTAACAAGTGGGAAAGTGTGTCATTGGAATGATAGTAAAGGTCTAAGTGGATGGGGAAGTGTATCTAATGATATGAAGACAAACCATTAATACGAAAACATAGACAGTCTTCAGAATTAGAAAAAAGCCCACACAAAGGTGGTCACTGGCAAAAATTTTTTGAGATAATAAAGATTTTTATCAGACCTTCGAGCGGAGGGAAAATGAAATATTTTTATTCCGTTTCAGAAACGCCAACGAGTCTGAGAAATTCCTTTCTTAGATCATATCCAATTAGCGATAAACTGCTTGACAAATACCACGTGTTAAAAAAGCCGAGAGTGTCATCTCAGTCGCTCATGATAAGGGCGATTTAAATTAATATTTTTGTTTTTTAAGCAAGGTATTTCTTTTCCAAAACAAAGCCACGGATTGTCCACGCCCGACTAAAGACGTCATTGGCTAAATAAGATCACATGACACACGAAGGAGGAAGAAAGATACCCGACCAGGACCTCATTGGCCAAGAGCGGTCACGTGACGCACGAGGAGAATCGGTCGACGCCCCTGTCAGGAGTGTAAGTGTAAGGAGCCGATACGAAGAAGCGGGGAAGCGGGTACACGCCCCTCAGAGGCACAGTAAGGGAGTGGGAGTGAGAGTGAGTTACCGAAAATGGAAAAGAATGGAAAATCCCTAACCAGAAATAAGAAGGGTGGATACGTATTTAGAATTATCGAAGAACCCCTGGCGCCGACAGACCCACCCCAGTTTTGACGGCGTCAATAAAAACGAGACCCCAACCGACAGAAATCAGTTCATTTCGTTCGACCCAAGCCGGAGAGAAGAAGTCAGATTGAGCCGCGGACCCTGGCGAGAAGTTTTGAACCTTGGACGACAAGCAGAGATGAGCGCCCAGTGTTGAAACCGCGTCAAGATAGCTGACCAAGATTCACGCACACTTCTGGACTCTTCTTCAACCAAGAACAAGTAGTTTGAAGAGCGACTGAGAATCAGACCACAGAAATAATTTTTTTTTTCGACTTTCGTCCAAAGACACACCGAAACACAAATTTCTTAGAGAGCAGACAACTTGAAGCCTTAAAGTTGCCTAGTAAAAGCGTCGTGCCACAATTCACAGAACGGGTCGGGAAGTAGACATAGTCCTATGTACCGAGCAAGTAGACATAAAAAGTTTGTTACCTTTTTCTTTGATACGTTGGATCTTGTGAGTTTTTATTTTATCTTCTTTTATACATAATTGTGTGTTATCACCCCCGTTGGACTCAACTTGCATTACGGCCCCAACCCCTGTTTGATCTCGTCTGTCTAAGATCAATTCACAACGTGGGTAGGCAGACTGGAGATCAGTGCAGTTACCCTGGTAACCAGGCGTTGGAAGCGGGTTGGGAACGGCGAGGCTGGTATCAATATAACCAAAGGGTTAGAACGTCACGTTTGGAGCAGCGAGGAGCGAACAGCTGACGCCGCGGCGAAGACGTCACAGTTAGTGCTATCCGTGACCAGGATATCAGAGCCTGGGGAGCACGTGACGTCACAATTGGCGCCGCGACCGGGATCGAACGACACAGTCGACGCTGCGACCGGGGGACGACGTCACAAATGTTTAAGTAACTTTCTGTTTAAATAAGTGTAGCATTCTTCAGATCAACGTTGTGGCTGAATTTATTTCTCTTTGTGACTCTTACATTTCATAAATTGTGAATACGATCCCTTTTACGTCACAGCACTCTTTGCCTGCGTCACAACACTCACTAATTTTACGAAACTCACGAATCGTCACTATCTACTCTGGTGATGGCTTGAAAAAGTCAAAAGCTTGGACCTTATTTCTTATACTATTCTTCCGAAATGAACTGACTATTTCTGACGGAATTTCCTCCTTGTATGAGAAAGATTATTCGTAATTTGGAAAAGTCAATCAGTAAAATAAATTGACACAAAATGGCTGTTTATGTTTCATTTTATATATATAATTTAAATCTCTTAGGTTTTTAATTTAATTTCCTTACTTAATCATATAAAAAGGTTATACTAATCTAAGGTTATACTAATTTGATTTTAATTTACAATTATCTTCACTAATTTCTAAAAGATTCTTTGAAAATGTTCTTAATAAAACACTTTTCTACAAATAGTTTGTTTAACTAAATGGATCTACATTGGAATTTTAACGTTTGACATGACAAGACAAGGTTGACATTTTCTGTCCCACCCATTTCCTCAAAGGTCCTATTATGGTAAATCTGAAATCAGTATATCGAATTAGGTCAACACAATCGGGAGAATGAAATCGTAGGGACCTAAAGAGGAAACCCCTACTAGCCCTTATATGGAACTTAAATTTACATCTCTCTGTCCCTTCCCACTCTCTAAATGAGATAGCAATGATTTTAACCTGGAGTAATTTTTTCCATTGTATTTATTTGTAGGTTTTGAAAATTCAAAGCTGTTTTTTAAAGCTCACATAAAATAAAAATTATTACCTATGGGATTTTAAATGTTTGATATTCTTTATTTAATAATAATAATAATAATATATATATATATATATATATATATATATATACACACACACACACACATAGAACAAACCATATTTATATATAAGAACCGATATATATATATATATATAGAGAACAAACCATATTTTGGGGAAGAACCGAATACAGAAAATGGGCCATATGCACAATGCAAACGACTGTCCGCGTCCTTTGAATTCAGAATTGCCCTTCTAGACCTAGTCAGTTGTGCTATTAATCTAAATTTCTGTGAGAGAAGAGATGGATTCATACTTTTCCCAAATGTAATAGTACGTAAGTTAATTTAAAATCGACTGGACTCCGAACTCGGCTCTCCGATTCCTCAATTACTGCCGCTATACATTATTCCACTGTGTATATTTACATAATGCAATTCGAATTTTCAAAAGCGGGTTTCAAAGGCTGCAAAACGTTGAATTGGTAAATTATTCATGTCATTAAATTCTCCTTACTTGGCCATTTACTCTGATGAAATAAGTCAAGTAACTCTATTTTACTAAACCAAATTACAGCATACGTCACACTTTATATATAGCGTCAGCTCGGCTTTCTTCTCCTTGTCGATTGTTTCCAAACGATCTTGTTAACACTCATTTCACTCATTTTGATTGGTACCAGATTAAATTTAAACTTAATATCCATCAATATCATTGTTATTTCCAGTTTATTCGCAAAGTTAATTTGTAGTCACAACACCAATTTTTATTTCAAATAAGAAGTGATATAGTGACGTCACCAACAGTGGACAAGAGTAGTTCAAGGGCCAAAGCTTTATCCTTTCGGCTGCCGTGCCGTGGGAAACGTGAAGAGGGCCAGAGAACACGACAGCCGTAACGTTTTGATAAGAAAGGTAACGATGAACGTAGCAGATTGAATGTAAATAATTCAGCTTAAATATCTGAAATCATTGAACCACGATAAGAACATAACGAATTATCAGTTCCTTTTTATACATTATCTTCGTAATAGTGGGTTATATATGCACCATTTCATTATTTCTACTCAAATTATTACATAAGGGATTTTTTTCTTTTAATTCGGCATATATTAAAATATCAAAATGCTTTAAAATAAATAATGTTTGTTTTGAGTGGCAATCTTATTATTGCTGTTACACTTTCAAGATCCGGTCGACGCCTCTTTTTCGTATCGTTTAACGACAACGTTGTAATTCTACTAGACTGGTTGCCAGCCAAGGATAGAAAGCCCAGTCTACAACGCTATTTAGCCCATAAAGGAGCTGAGAAGAATTTGATTCAGGCCTTTTATAACGGTATTAACACGCAGTAAATTTAAAAGACTAGGCTGGAATATTTGTCCCTTTCACATTCGACGCCAGTAGCCTTTACATTACCCGATCATGTTTAGTACAAATTTCTGTATTCCTGTATTGATTTCTTTAAAGTTTTCTTTAACCCTTTATCAGTTTTTACGGTATATCTTTGAAGAAGTCCTAAGAACGATTATTAATAATTCGGATATCCACGCATTGGCTCTTCTTGCTGCTATAATTTGGTCTGTTGCCTCCGCTACGGATTTAGAGATTTTTGATAAAATCCAAGTAAAGATCTGCAATGTTATCGATCAGGGCCTGGTATATCGGCTTAAGCCATTTTCCCATCACAGTAACATAGCTCTACTGTGCGTTTACTATAAATATTTTTTCAGGATAATTATTTTGATGAGCTCTTTCCTCTTTGATACCTCGAATTCATGAATTTAAAACACAGAACTAGATTTGCGGTTAGGTCTCAGTACTTTATCCTTGAAATTACTAGATACAACCGCATGTTCTATGATAACAGTTTCTTCTTTCGCACTTCTCAACTGTTGTTATGGGAGCTTACCCATAATAACATAATGGACTATTCCATACGTAATAAATACTGCGCCTCAAGAGGAAGCAGAGAGTTCAGTCCGAAGTCGGGCGACCGGCTGATCGGCTGATCGGTTGAACTCTCCGCCTTCGGGCGGGGAGGAACCCGAACGAGGCTACGCCGAATTGCGGAGTCTCTTTCGAGGAGGTAAACCGACCCTGAACCTGTTTATACGGGTTCAAAGGGCATATTTTTGGCCGAGCCAACGACGTTTAAACCGGCCTTGTGCCACATGATGCCCTCGTGGGAAAGGGGGGTGACTAAATACCGTTCAGTCCGAAGTCAGACAACCAGCTGACCGGCTGATCGGTTGAACTCTCTGCCTTCGGGCGGGGACGAACCCGAACGAGGCTACGCCGCATTGCGGAGTCTCTTTCGGGGAGGTAAACCGACTCTGAACCCGTTTATACGGGTTCAAAGGTATATTTTGGCCGAGCCCCCGGTCTCGGAGACCCCACGTTAAACGGGCCTTGTGCCACATGATGCCCTGGTGGGGATGCTGACTAAATACTGTTCAGTCTGAAGTCTGGAGTGAGATCCGTCAGAAGTCCGTCAGGAGTCAGTCAGTCAGAGCGAGCGTGTCAGTCAGTCGAGTCAGAGTCCTTAATAATGTTTTCCTTTTTCTCGAATTCTTTGACAAGTAATTCCTTGCGTCTTAGTGACTTTATTTGCTTTGTTTGGGGTAAAATTATTAAAAGACATGAACGTAAATGAATCGAATAGGAATTCGATTTAATAAGATTAACTCTTTATTAAAATGCAACTTATTTTAGCTGTCAGGTGCTTTATATAAGGAGGACATTGTAATGAACACTTATCGGTGTGGAGTAGATATCGCTTGTTTACTCTGAAATTATTTGTAACTTGTCGATGTACTAACAGACTAGAGGAGAATTTGAACCCGTGTCATCAATCCCAATCGGCGCTCACTTTTCAGTCAATATATAAATAATATTTTTATTGTCAAGTTGAAATTTGTTTTATTAATAAAAAGGATAAGAATAATAACATTAATACAGGGTGTGCATAAAGTTCGTGTGCACTTGAAAAATTTATAACTTTATTTGTATTTGCAATAGAAATAATCTGTAAAAAATGTTATAAAGTTTAATGTACCTAGTTTTAAGTAAAGCTAAAATAACTAATGCGATTTCAGACATTTCTGTAAATCAGTTGGCAATTTTTTCCGTGAACTGCAAAATCGTATTACCCTTTGTATTGCCAATGATGTGGAAACTTAAATAAAATTTCAATAAAACCTTAAAAAATATAGATTCTAATCTTTTTTTACAAATTATTTCTATCGCAAATACAAATAAAGTTATAATTTTTTGAAGGGCACACGAACTTTATGGACACCTTGTATTTAATTGGATTTTTTAATACTGATAATATTTCTTATTGCTATAAATGTAATTTGTCAGTGTGTGCTCGTTTTTGAGTGGACATTCTTGTTTTTGTCTTTTTTTTAATTTCTTAAAGACTGAAATTAATATCAATCGGCCTAGATGGAGAAGTCCTACTAAAAAAAAATGTGCCTCCTATCCAACAAGAATCGAACTTGCATTCACTTTTTCCATTAGGGAACGAAACTCTTCGCCTATAGGAGGGGGTGGATGAGACTGTTATAGGAGTGGATAGATGAGAATGCTGGGAAGCCGTCAATATTCTATAAAGAAGACCGTAATGATCACTTCCTTAGATTCTCTCCTTATTTCCTGAAAAAAATGAAATTAATATCAACCGGCCTAGAAGTCCTACAAATGAAAAATGTTCCACTACCAAGCTGGAATCGAAACAGTATTCGCTTTTTTTATTAGGGGGAAATATGCTTCTTCAATGGGAGTGGATAGATGAGACTGGTGGAAAGGCGCCAATATTCTATCAAGAAAAATGATCACGACCTAAGATTCAAGCCTTATTTCCTGAAAAATGAAATTAATATCAACCGGCCTAGATAAAGAAGTACTACGAATGAAAAATGTGCTCCCACCCAACAAGACTCGAAGCTGTATTCACATTTATCATCAGAAAATGACACCCTTCACCAATAAGAGGGTTGGATGTGACTGCTGGGAAGTCGTCAATATTCTATCAAGAAGACAGTAATAATCACGTCCTAAACGGTGAAAATTCTCCCGGATCAAGAAATCTTCAAGAAGAATTATCCTCACTGAACAGGAATCGAACCTGTACTTAAACGAATGTGAAAATAACAATCGTCCTATCAAGATCAAATAGCCCGAAAGATTCCTTATTTCAAAACCGAAAATATCAATCCTAGATTAAGAAGTATCCTCACTGAACAGGAATCGAACCTGTACTCTCTTTTTCTATTAGGGAGAGAATGCCTTCTCCTGTAGGTGTAGATATATGAGACTACAAGGAAGCCTTCAATATTCTATCAAGAAGACAGAAATAGCCCGACCGAAGATTCGAAGCTTATTTCATTAAACCGTGAAAATATCAACCATCCTAGATTAAGAAGTCCTACTAAACAAAAATGTGTTTCCAAACAACAGGAATCGAACCTGTATTCTCTTTATCCATGAGAAAACGACATTCTTCTACAGGAGTGTATAGATAAGGCTGCTGCGAAGCCGTCAATATTATATCAAGAAAAATAATCACGATCTATTTCCTGAAAAGTGAAATTAATATCAACCGGCTTAGATAAAGAAGTACTACGAATGAAAAATGTGCCCCACCTAGCTGGAATCGAACCTGTATTCGTTATTTCTATTAGGCAGAGACATACTTTTTCTATAGGAGTGGTTAAATGAGATTGATGGGAAGCCGTCAAAATTCTATCAAAATGACAGAAATAATTACCACCGCAGATTCGAGCATACTGGCTTTGTTCAACGACTGATCACGCCAAATTTCATGTTCTCTCCCAGAATCTGGAACAAGGCATGGCTCGGTATAATTGCAGGTCAAAACGCAGGTTGAAGAAACATAATGTAGTGCGTGTCCGCAAGAGCTATTAGCTAACCATCCTAGCGGAAAGATATACACCGAAGCAAGCTTTCAGATATTAACTACCACTGAAACGCACTGTCAGTCATTTCATTATCCGAATGTTTTTCTCTAGTAAGCAAAGTGTATATGGTAAGTCTGAGACGACCAGACTTGAAACTGAGTTTCAAATATGTTCCTTCTCCAAGGTAAATGTATTAACCAAATATTGTGTTGATGTCGATTCGATTGTTAGCAATGTCCATCCATCGATTTGAATTATATTTTCTGATTGACTTCATAATTCACTTCCATTCGTCCAATCGATTTTCTGATACGCTCTTTGTCATCACCTTCTTTCCCAGTTTCTCTGTGTAAACCCTCTCTACCCCCACTCTCTCTCTCTCTCTCCCTTTATCGATGGCGAGATCAAAGACTAAACTATGCCACCATCGCCTTCATTTCGGCTCGATGAACATCAGGTCTGCTAAACGCAGCTGGAATACTGACATCTTCATTGGGCCATGAAGATATTTGCAAATCAAGTGCGGCGACTGAATTCACGTAACGAGTTGAGTCTAACTCATAGCTTGTGATGTCGACTATAAAAATAATAATGACATATGGGGTGTATTTTTGCCTAATTATATCAAACTATAAGTAGAATTCAAAACTTATATATTTCACAAGTTTGTTTTTGCACGAAGCTTCACAATATACATGGCGAAAAGTTAAACCCTACAATACAGTATAATCTGTGTCATCTGGACTTTATTTATATGAAGAATAGAATGGTATGGAATCAAGAATCGTTCAAAGAGTAAGTAGTTGTCACCGTCAGTTGTCAGAAGAAAGTTCCACAAGCGAGAAGGGCGATCGAAACTTTTAGCATAGTACTTACCGTTACATCTAGCCATTTCAACTGTAAATTGATGGAACCATGCTACCAATCAAGTACTGGTAACATTTCGTAAAGTATTGTTTATTTTGAGAATACAAAATGTGGCACAAGGTCAAAAGTTGGGATATGGGAATGGCTGGTCTTCAATCTGCGTAATCTTAAAATTATTTAGTCACAATTACTTACTCAAAGATACCACAGTATTCCATACACTGAAACAAACCATTCTTACTTTCTACAAGAACCGTCATAACGCCTCAAAGACTCTATGAAGTCTTAACAAGTATCCATATATACAATTTATCTGTGGAGGTAGAGAATAAAAATAACAACTCTAAAAATAAATGCCCAATGACTATTTACCTGAGGAAAGTTCGTCAGCACAATTGCATAAAAGCGTTTATTGAAAAGGCACAGGGAAGCTACATTACAGCAGAGAGCAATTGACTGAAACCAAGATGCTAGACCAGTACCAATAATATTGCATATTCTTCTTTGTATCAAGATTCTCTAAATATATAGCAGTAGCACCACACCAGATGTGGGAGGGGACTTTTAATACATGGACAAGTTTTTGTTGGTATTGCATAGATTAAATCTTTGTAAGTTTCCTTCCTGACGAGGCCTGATGTAATATATATATATATATATATATATATATATATATATATATATATATATATATATATATATATACTGATTTCCTAAGATGAATGCTGGTCTATAATATCAATCTAGCTAAATATTTTTAATGTTTCAGAGTGTTTGTAAAGTAAATATCATTAACCAGTAATCGATTATATCTCCATACTTTTAATAAGGGATCTTATATAAAATATATAATAGAATATATATATATATATATATATATATATATATATATATATATATATATATATATAGAGAGAGAATATTAAATATTTTTTTTAATTCTTTTTAAGTATCAGACAGAAGTTGGACCATCGACTTCCATACCTTGATTACCCGTTCCCTGTGTCGCAGGCTTTGCTATTTCGACCAATTATGTTCATCTTACTTGTTTTAAATTCTGTGGGCATAACAATTAATGTGTACATGATGGCCCGAATATTAATACTATAATAATAGTGATAACTGAACCCTAATTTACCAATAAAAACAGATTTGAAAATGGTTTGAATTATCACTAAGAAAGATTTTATAAGAATAGCATATAAACTGAACTTGACGTTTTTTTCCCACCATTACTATTTTCTGGTTCAATATAAATGAAGGAAACTTTTTGCTACTTTTAATGGATTAATATATTAAAGGATTCGTGGCAGGAACGGATCGCAAACATTTCTCCCATGCGCGCAAAATGGGAGGGTCTAGAAACCATCATGAAATCCGCCTGACCAAAAAAAATTCTCTTCTCGGAACTCGCATCTAGCAAGAGACCACGTGGAGCCCCACAACATCGATTCAGGGACCAGCTCAAATATCACCTTGGCGTGGACATAAATCGATTCGGACAATTAGGAGAAGGAAGCTCCAGAAAGGACCAATTGGTAACAAGTTGAACACAAAAAAAAACACACACCAGAAGACAAACAGAAGAGAAGGAAAAGAGTCCAAATAAAAGGAAGAACTCTCCATTTTCTGAACCATCATACTCTGACATGTGGTGGCTTCCGACGTTTTTTTTAAATTCAACATGGCACTCATTTCACACAGGAGGAAATGTGGAGGATCACCCTAATACTCGACAACGAGTTACGCCAACGATGACGAGATTAATGGATTAACATTTTTTTTTAAAAATAAAACCGAAAAACTGGGAATATTTTATACTGAGTTCAGAAACGATAAAAAAGCAAACTTAATTTTTTCAATGAAATTGCTTTCAAATAAAGCCTAGATTTTTAAACATCGGCGCCAAAAAGAAAATGCTTTCTCAGAGACGAAGCTCTGTCGCTATTTTCATGGCAAAAGGTCTGAAGAGCTACATTCCTCCTTTATGCCAGATCAGACCTGATCGCCTTGTCACCTACACTAAGTCAAATCATCCCATCTTCTTTGTATTTCCTATGATAAGAAACCTTCTTCCAAAAATCTCTTCTTTGTCCAAGAGCTTCCTGAGAGAATTCTTACACGATCACTACAAATATAACCTCTTCAAGTTCAGAGTTAAGCTTTATCCTACATATCATCATAAACCACACTTCTTACCTCCCACTCTTACACCCATGAAACAGCCTTATCGAGTAATAATTGAGTGACTCTTGAGTTTAATAGTGAGTTTAGTATTAGTAAAAAAATCACTCCTGACGGACTTTCGATATAATGTCCTGTTGTTTAAAAATGAACTTGCCAGCTCATTGAATCAGGAATCCCCAAAAAGTTGCTTAGCATTGTGATAGACCGATCTTTTCCTAAATTTTGTAGAACGCTATCCCGCATCCGGATGGATGGTGGATATTTATGGTCATCAGCCAATTATATTTCAGGTAAGAATGCTTTTTCATTTGTCGCCGTCAAGGCACTTTTCAGGATTTTCAAAAAAACAGCTTTCACGGATCAATTAAGAGTTAGAATGAAACAAAAAATCTTAAAATTACATCAGCAAATTCTACTATAAAAGAAATACTAGATGTGATTTAATTACAAAGCCAAACACATTTGCCAATTAATCATGGAATGAGACATTTTAAAAGTAATTATTGTTTACTATGAAAGCAAAGCGTAATTACATATAACATTGAGTATATTTAAACGCAAAACAAAAGCAAAAAATATTTTTTGAAAACAGTTGGCAGGTAACCGAAAATTGGTAAATAGTATATATATATATATATGTGTGTGTGTGTGTGTGTGTGTGTGTGTGTGTGTGTGTGTGTGTGTGTGTGTCCACAGGTTGTTTCGCTGTGTAACAACTCATCAGTGTGGCTAGAAATCTGATTGGATCAAGCTAGAATAGTAATCCAACCAATTTGACATCAGTCGGGTATCAGCCCCCGGCAGAGGTGAATTTTTACGTATTTATTTTAGAATAAACAAGCCAGTGACTCAGAGTGCTCAATTCATAGAAGAGCTTTTCTTAGCAGTCACTGTTTACAGACTCGCTCTTTTCCTTCTAATGTGCTCGACCGATTTTTATCTTTTTCGGGGGTTTATATATGTGTCATCCACAGACAGACCGTTTCACTGTATCACAGCTCAACAGTGTGGCTAGACATCCGATTGGGATCAGCCGGAGATTTTTCCTCTGAGCTATCAGCTCCTGGCTGAAAGGAAGGTGATTGTTTTACGTATTTATTTCAGAATAAAAAAAACAGGGAATCAGAGTATTCAATTCATAGAGTAGCTTTTCCATAGCTTATGACAACATCACGTTGAAACAACGTTTCCCGCGCGAGCAACGAAGTTAAACAATATCGAGCCTGGCCGTTTTGGAATGTGCAATGAATAATGCATCGGAATCGTTAATGGGAGAATCGGGGGCGAATTCCCGTTTGGTTCGTTTTATTCTGTTAGGCGTTAATACCTTTGAGAATCATATGAATCCATCAGTTCTACCCCCGTCTCTGGATTAGCTAATGGGTCTTGTACCCCTAAAACATTATTATCTCCAAGAAAAATAATAATTCTTACGATGTAGAAATATTTTCTAACTTTAAATAACATGCAAAGAGACGATAAAACGTTAAAACCAAATCAATATATATATATAAGATCATCCCATAAGTTCTGTCCGAATTTTAACTTTTTGTTAAAATGAACGAAATTTAAAGAGTAATTTATAATTTCTAATGGAACTGAACATTATGTTTATGTTTAGATGCATTTAAACTGATCATATTTTATTTCAGAGAACAATAAAATTAAATTTTGTTTGATTAAAACCCTGATAACATGGAAGTACCCAAGAATCATTTCAGGCACATAATACTTTATGAGTTCAAGAAAGGGAACTCAGCAGCCGGAGCGGCTAGAAACATTCACTCAGTTTATGGAGAGGAATGTGTGAATGAAAGAAATTGCAGAAGATGGTTTGCAAAATTCAGAGGTGGAGATTTCACCCTTGAAGATGAAGATCGAGTTTGAGTTTGATGAAAAGCTTCTTGAAGCAGCCCTTGAAGAAAATCCTGCTTTATCAGTTGAGCAATTGGCAGTGGTTCTCAGTTCAAACCATACAACTGTTCATCGTCATCTTCAACAACTTGGAAAAGTTCCTAAACTTAGAAAATGGGTGCCTCATGAATTGTCTGAAAACGAACTCAAATCCCGAGTTGATATCTGCTCTTCTCTCCATTCTCGCCAACTTGTTTCACCTTTTTTTAATAGACTTGTGACTGGCGACGAAAATGGATCTTTTATCGAAATGTTAAGCGTCGTAGACAGTGGCTTGGTAAAGGGGAAGGACCACAGCCACAGCTAAGAAGGGAAATTCACGGGCAAAAGGTTCTTTTTTCTCCCGATCTTGCTCCTTCGGACTATCATTTGTTTCGTAGCTTACAGAATCATTTGGAAGAAACAGCTTTTGTAACACAGGAAGAGGTTAAAACTGACATATGTGAGTTCTTCGAATCAAAGCCAAAAGAATTTTACAATAATGAAATTAGTAAGCTTGTTAATAGATGGAAGGAAGTCATAGATAATCAGGGAAAATACATTGTTGATTGAATCTGTAATTAAATGTAACATTTGGTCACTTGTTTTCTTTAATCAAAATTCGGACAGAACTTATGGGATGACCTGATATATATATATATATATATATATATATATATATATATATATATATATAATAAAAAGGCTTAAACACTAATATTCCATGGTCATAATTTATTCCATTGGAATCGTAAATACGATTCAATTCATAAGAGCTACAAATTCAAAAATTATATCCTTACTCTGTCCTAGACATTGAGTTCTACCTGGATTCTTCCTCTTGGAAAAATTTTTTTCTGAAAATATACATGTATGGGTATTTATATATTTTGCATATGTATGTATATTTTCCACTAATATTATCTATATATATATATATATATATATATATATATATATATATATCAATAAGCCGTTGAAACCAAATCAATACACACACACACACAGAGACACACCTCCAAAATCTACACCCTTCTCTTATTGAATCGTATCCGCCCTGAATATATTGATAAAGCGTTGAAACCAGATTTGGTTTCAACGGTTTATCGTTTCTTTGCATATTATATAAAGTTAGAAAATATTTCTACATCGTAAGAATTCTTGTTTTTCTTAGAGAAAATAATGATATATATATATATATATATATATATATATATATATATAGACAGTGTGTATGTATGGAGAGAGGATATACACACATATACAAACATGCTGACAAAAGCACACGAAAATCCAAATAGATATAAGAACACACAGGGGTCATTAAAAGATAAGCATGCGGATAACTACTCTATAATTTCTCAAACTAATCTTGTTTTATATCCCTTCATGCAGAACATTTCCTTGCTAGTTCAAGAAAACGTTTGGATCACTAGCACAAAATAGAAAATATCTCATATTGAGAATATTTAACATCGAAAAACATAAAAAAAACATGTATTATTTTTAATAATATGTGGAAATATCCACCCTTTGTCTGATGACAGTCGCGAGACCGGTAACACGTGTAGCAAAATTATGGAAAATAAAACATATTTTTTTAAAATCCACATTACATGCCAAAACGTTTGCGGATTCTCTCTTCATTTTACTATGCCCACTTTTCTCTCGTTGGAACTACTATATCCTCTTCCTGTTATATATATATATATATATATATATATATAGAGAGAGAGAGAGAGAGAGAGAGTGAGAGAGAGAGAGACTTCCTAAAGTTATCGGTTTGGAGGGGGCGATCCCAGCGTGCGGCACTTTTGGAAACTGCCTGAAAACCACACCACTGGTTCACACAAGCCTTGTATGTGAAATTGGTTAGACGGATCTCTTGGGGGCCGTCGATAGCTGTGCTAGGAGGAAGCCACATGTCATCGAGACCGAGAGTCTGAGTGGGCTGTCCTTGTTCAAATTTTTGGCTGCTCTACTAAGTACGACACCCCGAGCCTGAAGTCAAGTGGTCTACGAGCGATCCCTCGTCTCACGCTCCAGGGGGGGGTTCGAAATTCGACGGCGACGGCAAAATCCCGCCTGTCGCGGATGTCAAATCGGGTGGCCCGTTCGCGGACGCCGCCACGTGCAAGGCGACAACAGCCGAAGTAGCGGACGCGCACGGCGACGACGAGCGCCACCGACGCGGACCACGACGACCGCAACCGCCCCTAGATAACACGCTCTCTCCCAGAAACTGTAACTAAGGTCTGCTCAGCATAGCTGCTGAACAATCCCAAATGTGCCTGAGCGAGCGTCTGCAATAGTGATTGGCTAGCCGCCCAAAGAGTCGGCTATCCTCGAATACGAGTGGTCAGCTATTATATTATTACATAGAGTATTAAATTATAAAAGTTTTTCGTGCCAAAATTGATGGTTATTTTTCCGTAGTTTACTGGTGGGAAACTATTTAAGGCAGACATTTTTTGTCATAAACTGTTCGATATCAGAGATTAAGGATACATCGTTAAAAGAATTAATTTGGAGAAACTTATCATTTAACTGAGTGGTTTTGGTTCAGTCATCTGACTTCGAAGTTTCGTAAACGCATTGCAGTAATCCTTTCACTATATTTCTATAGTTATACGTATTAAATACACATATTAAATATATAATAATCAAAGATTGATAATATCACCCATTCTTCTTACAAATGAAATGCTATTGCTACTCTATCGTTACTTCTATGACAATTGTTTAGACGAGCACCATTTTTTGTGCCATCAGTTCAGACCTTTCAACCAACACCCACCCTGTTACGTTTACAAATTTAGATAGAACTCTTACCCTGCATATTCCAGTGATAAGAAGGATGTTCCATGCAGAAAGCTACTTTCCGACAACTGTACTTTGTGGAATGGTCCCCTGCATAGATGCTTTCCTGGAAATAACATATTAACCTCTCCATGTCAAGAATCAATCGTCATCTATCTTCCATATCCCCAGAATTTACACTTCCTTCATCTTCCTGTTACGTTCATATCACACAATTCACTCAATAAAACTCTGGATTGGTTGGCACTTGGGCCTATATTGTGTAAACAGAAAAAATACCGTACAGATAGTTATAACTGAAAATATAATTATCGACGATTGAGTCAGATGTATTTGTTTTACGAAAGCGGAAAACTAATCAAATAGGTTGCAATTATGAAATACTTCACAAGAGGTTCTAGTGTGATTTCTGAATCTGCCACAAGCTGGATTTTTATTTTGACGTTGAGTCAATTCAGTTTTATTTTCTCTTTATAAAACCTCTGCACTGGGACACACTTCGGAAACGAAATCAAATCTGTACGAAATGGAAGTTTACGATTAATTTTGCCGAAAGGAATTGGAAGTTATTGTAAAATAAGAACATCCGTTAAGAGCGAAGTGAAAACAAATCTCATATTCCTTCGTCTCAATCTCATTTCCTCCAAATTTTATCTCAATAAACAATCGCTCCCGATGGGTAATCTTTCCTACTCATTTTCCTCACCTCACTCGAGTAAATAGATAACATTTATTGGCTACACAGATTAGTTAATAGATAACAACTTTTTGACTGCCAAATTTTTAGACCCAACTTTTGATATGAGGTATCCAAAATTATTGCTACTTTTTTGGGCTCCACAGCAAATTTTGGGGATTGGGTATTTTTAAGAACGTCTTCGAGAAAACTGTTGTCAATTCAGAAGATTATTTAACATTGTCGACATCAGCTTCACAAATATTTAATTAAGTGTAAAATTGCATCTGGTGTTTTTGATGAATTCTCATTGCGTCTTCTTTTTCTTCTGATTATTATTATTATTATTATTATTATTATTATTATTATTATTTCGTCTTTTCTTATTATTATTTATCATTATTATTATTAGTAGTAGTAGTAGTAGTAGTAGTTTTTCTTCTTCTTCCTTTTATTATTATTATTATTATTTCGTCATTTCTTATTATTTATTGTTATTATTATTATTATTATTATTATTACTTTTTTTCTTTTTTATTATTATTTTATTATTATTATTATTATTATTATTATTATTATTATTATTATTATTGTCATTCTTGGGTGAGCATGATTCTCCAAAATTTCCTGTTCGTTGTAACTCTTAATACTTTGGTTGCATTTTTGTTATCTCTCCTAATGTCTGTTCTGTCAAATATTTACACAGATTCCTTTGGTTATTCACTTCATTTCCCTGTATCTCTTGCCTTCAATATTCCATGTTTTCTAAGCCCTTTTTCCTGATTATGTAGCCTAGAATTTTTGTCAGTTCCTTTCTGAAGATATTAAGAATAAGAGTCTTTTTTTTCCCATTTTCTCTAAAATTCCTCCATTTCTCACATATTCAGTCGACTTTGTATTTCACACTATATATTTTTACTATTAATGGCTCTAGTATTTAATTAAAACCTGACTGTTGCAATAAAAACAGCAAAAATAATACGAAATAAATGGAAGTAATATAATATAATATTATCATTTTAATATAAACTTGTTTTCTTTTATTTAATAACAGTGGGTTCCAAATATATTCTCAATCGAATATTCAAATCCATTATTTAAAATTTTACTTCAAACGATTTCTACTCGGGACACAGCTTTACTATTCTAGATTTTTCTGTTGCAATTCCTGTGTAAATATTCCTTAATCCCTTCGACCTTTGTAAACTTTATTTTTCATATTAATGTCTTCATGATATCTACAGTGTGGTCTGAAAGACTTGTCACCCATACATATTATAATTTTCTATTTCAACGCTCTGTAGGGTGTTGTCAAGGAGAGAGTTTCACATGAACGACACCAGAATACCCATCAGTTGAAGGACAACGTTCAGAGAGCCTTTACAGCAATCAACAAAGCACAGCTTCGTAAAATATTACACAGGACATGGCGCCGCATCATTTTGTGCCATGAAAATGATGGTCGTTCATACAGAACATCTCGATCTATGACAGCGTTAATGAAAGTGAATAAACTTAATCCAGTCCATGTGCTTTGTATTATTCTATTACTTGTTCTGTTGTTCTAGTAGGAGGTGACAAGACTTTCGGACCATCTTATATAATAAACCTAAGCCTAAATGCAATGCGCTCTTACGTTTAACCTCTAATAAGATTTACTTTAGAGCAAATGTGTTTGTAGGTTAATGGATCCATGATATATATATATTAAGCCCTACTCCAAATTCAACGTGACTTTATGTTAGATTTCGAAAAAGAATTGCTCAAATATGCTCTTATGTTAATGGATTCCTGATACTTAGATAGCAGCCACTATATCATTGTGATTTAATATTAATGAGTCAATGAGATTTTAATAAATTTTTATGTTAATAAGTCACGGAGACTATATGCTATACACTAGTCTTTTCTTACTGGGTCAATGAGAATTTTAAGAATCACTATTTTATCATATCCAATTAATTTTCAAATACAATGTTTTTTAAGGAATGTGACAGTAATGTTCTCAATTAGAAAGTATATATGAAATTATCTCTGATCAAAAATGTACATTTTTTTAGTGTTTTATTTACATTGCGCATAGAGTTTTCATCTCTCAAATAATACAACGTCATATTTCCGTAGTTTTGCATTTTAATCAAGTGAAATATAAAATTCACATTTTTATCTTTCCTGATTTTATTCAAATCGCATTGATACAAAAGAAGCGGTAATCCCTTCTTAGAGCAAAAGTCACCGACATTTTTAATGTTCTGACTGCATGAATCTCAACAAGATTTGAATCGGACAAGCATAATCAAAATTGTATTTGAAACAAAACATTTGACTTTCGTTATTTCGAATGTTGGTGATAAAAACTGACAACATTCATCTGCATACACCAGCTGAGTAGATGAAACAATAAAAAAAAAAAAACATCTAAATGACTATCAAACATTCTATATATTCAGTTTCATCCCGAAAAGAGACAGCTATCACGCCAACTCTGAGACGTATTAGGTTGATAAGAAAATCAGTCTTTTTTTACAATTAAATGCGATGAGAAGCTTTAGTTTTTCCATAATTCAAAACGAATTTTTATTGCATTTTCAGAGTTATCATATCATTTTAACATTGCAAACATCAAATTTGAATTTTGGTTTTAATACTGAAGATTTTATTTTTATGAAACTCAAAATTATGTAACGTGAGAGAAATAGGGGAGAAGGATTTATTCTCCATTTTGTTTTCCCCCGTTATGGTCATTATTATAACCGCGGTATAATAACACCTTAATTCACAGACGGAACAGAATGGCTGAATGGTAAAAGGAAATGACAAAAATGATTAGTTCTCAGAGAGACTTTTATATCACTAAGGCATACACAAAAATATATTTACATATATAGGCAACAAAGCAGAGTGTAAGAAGAAACAAAAAGGAATAGTCTTATATATAATATGGAGATACTCCTGTAACTGGAGAAGCCATTTGAAACGGGCAGGATTCATCGATATATATTATCTGGGAAATATATATCCCCAAAGGGAAATGGCACTATGAGCTTGTAAGCTGTCGGTGGTGGGGCACATTTAACCTCAGTATTTGCACCTTGGCCCAGGCTAAAAATAAATCTAAAATGAAGCAACCTCATGTTGTTGCTGCTGTAAAAAAAAATGAAATTGACTGGCGCTTTCGTCGCTGTATGGAATAACGTCATTAAACGGCCGTTATTTGACCCACGTGATTCATCTCCACCAAAAGGAGATAATCGCCTTCTCTATCCCTACACCTAAAAAAGAACTTTGCAGTTTATGGAGAAGGTATTGTTGATCATGATCATGTTATTCTCTTTTAAGTTTTGGCCGGCCATAATTTAAGCGGAAAAACGAAAGTAAACTGTTTCATTGAGCACAATTAATATTTAACGGCGATGGTTCTACTTTTATAAACTTTGATGAATAATAAAAAGTGGATACTTTATAACAATGTGGAACGCAAATAATCGTAGATTAAGCAAAATGAAAACATTCTAAAATATCTAAGATTGGCATTGTGTGTGATTGTGTATATATATATATATATATATATATATATATATATATATATGTCATTGATCTCTTAATCAACATGCTCCTGAGAGAGAGGGAGAGGGGGAAAAGAGAGAGGTGATAGTGTTGATAAACCGTAGTGACCTTGACTTATTGCTATATGTGTTTCTTAGTCCTCGATCCAATAGCAGCAGAGCCGTATTATTGACGCTGATATCCTACTGTCATATGCAAAATAAAGTGTTAGAAACGAAAATCGCGCCAAAGAGCCAAATTAATCACAATGCTCTTTTCTGTTTACAATCTTTTAATATCCCGAAAACATATTTCCGATTATGAAGACACCAGTGTTGAAACACATGGATTATTGCTATAAGTATGTCAGCTCATCTTAGTAAAAGAAACAGCGTCCTACAATGTGTGATACTAATTATATAACATTTTGAAACGCAGTTTTCTGCTTTCTTTCGATTCAAACCATTGATTCAAACAGGTATTTCTCAGCAGTTAATCCAGCAATAATAAAGGATCAATTCGATGAAAAGCATCTGGAATTAGTTCACTGAAGGGACATAAAATTCGATCAGATTAATGATCACTTGCACTTATAATTACTTGCGGCAATTTTTAAAATCAACTTGAGATTTTTCTTGTTCAAAAGATGAATAATTTTAACACATTGCACATTATCGGTAGAAAATAGTGAATATTATGACGTTGTTTTTTAGTCTTAGCATCAGCAAAACAAATTCACGGATTTGGTCCACAAAATTACGTCAAAATCAGCGAAAATACTTCGTCCTTTAATAGTATGCTGTGCTTAGTGTAATTTGTAAAAACATATAAATGTAGGTAGAAAAAGTAAATGTTGATAAAATACCAAAGATCATAAAGCATTACCCGGGTCCCCTGATAAGGAACGAATACAAATTGAAAGCAATAATTTTGTAATAATAATATTTTAACTCGCAATTTCTAATTTTTATTAATATAGAAAAAATTTAGGATTTTATTCGGTTTTCTTCAATAGCAGGTGACATAAAGATAACAAAAAGAAGCTCGCCTATTCCAGTATCTGTCTGAGGAAGATGTTAACGCGTTCCTCTTTCACAAATTTCATAAGAATTACACAAAAAATTCACAGATTCATACATAAAGATGATTTTCACTGATTAAATTAAGTAAGAGATCAAGTAAATAACGTTTTTTGGGGTGAAATTATAAATAAGAAATGATTCAATCGAAAATGTATTTCTGCTCACTTGCGTTAGTTGTTTCTATTTCAATCTTTTATGTGCCGCTTCCGTTCATGACTTAGGCGATCATGGCTCTCCACAACTTCTTCTTAGCAGGTTTCTGCCTTTATTAAGACTACTGACCAACCCCGTTCCGTCATCCATTTACAGAAGCTTGTCAGGTAAGTCGCTCATTGCCTTTGAGGTGGTAACGTAAAAAATATCTCCTTCCGGCGCAGTCTGGACATAATTCATTTCCATTGAATGTATTTGTATCCAATTCTAACAAAGAAATATCTGGCCATTTAAATAGTTTTCCTGTTTTCCGCGATGTGGAAAATGACTTCAACACATTCCTTAAATAGATTTCTGCTGAAGTCAAACTGAACCTCCAAACATTTATATACCGTGGAAGCCCAACCAGAAAGAAGTGGAAGGAGGTTACGTCATAGTAGTAGCAAAAGTAGACTTTATAAGAGCAACCAGAAAGAATTGGTAGGAGGTGACGTCACAGTAGTAGTGAAAGTAGTCAGAAAGGTTACAGTAATCGTGAAAGTAGTCTTTATTCAGTTATCCAACAGTATCACTTCGTATTATCTTTGGATAAAACTTCAGGATTAACCAGCGTTTGTTTGAAATGTAAAAAAAAAAATGCCTTAGATTCTAGTTACAAATTTGAGATATAAACAAAAGATTTAGAAAATGCCGTTTGAAAGGGCAAATGAAAATGCGCGGTTTTGCCATATTTGTCCTGCATTGAATGCTGGACAATTTCCTCACGGATTGTTGTAACCTAGGGAAGGTTACTGAATAGAATAATTACACGAAAGTTGGTAATGAACGATAATACTTAGGACAAGAACAACACAGATAAGATTCGCCAGTCGCGCGTAGAAGTAGCCAACTGCTAGAAGTGAATCAAGTGGATTCCACAATGAATCTCCAACTGCAGGACATCTACCAACCACCCTAAGCAGTCAGATATGGCACAGGGTCGAATTTAATCTAGGGTCTTCCGTGCAAATAACCTAGGCCAAACATTCCCCGTAGAGCCCGTATTAAACGGGGGCGGGTAGCTGTTTCCCGACACGAGACTCTGCCCTTTGACATAACCTCGTCTGAGAATCCTCTCTGTCCGGAGACAGAGAGTTTGAGCAGCACAGATGGAGACGAATCTCCAACTGCAGATCAACTTACAGTATTTATTACTGTATTTATGAAGATTGGTAAATACCTATTATCGTCCTTATGTATGTTACAACAGAGACAAAGAAAAGATTCGAATCAACTGACATATGTTTCTACAGAAGGATACAGAGAATATCATAGATAGAACGCGTGAACTTGTATATTCTAAAGAAAATGGGAGCTAGAAGGACATTTATAATTATATTTCGAAGATGACAAGTTGTAAACTTAGGGGACACACGATGAAGATATCTTAGAATACCCTCAGGGCAAACCGAAGAAAGGAGTGTCAACGATTAACAGAGAATAACCTACAAAAGCGAGATGTAGTAGAGAGAAATTAAACATGGGATGGTAAAGAGTCAAACGTTGCTTAGATCAATATGAGGCAGAAAACGGCGAAGAAGCATGATCATCCACATTTTGATAGGTCATGACATAATATAAAACGATTGTTGAAAATACGGAACGTTTATTTACGTTTCGTAAATTTAAAAGATGTATGTGGTTGAATCTCTCACACAAGCTTGAATGTGTATCTGTCAAGACTGACAATGAATATGGTAGAGACTTTTGATAAACAAAATGTCTAGCATCTTTATGTACATTTTTAAAATGAGAATCTACACGCTCCGCTATTATGCAACGGTGATTGCGTTATTGAGTTTCTACGTGTTACAAAGCCATTAATGAAAGATTATTTGAAAATTCCAAAAGGGAAATCGTTGATTCTTGACATCTATAAAGATGACACTAACTCGTATTATACTAGGTTAACCAGAAAGTCCTGACTCACTTAGGAAGTGGAAAGAAAACAACAAATTTTGATCTCTATCTGGTGGAATTTCCAAGGAGTTCAGCATTTCGAGCTTGTTCCCCGTGGTCGCGCCATTAATGCTAAATTGTATTATCAACAGTTAGACCCCGTGTACGACAAATAAAAGCAGGAGTATTTTGCTTTATTCAGTTGAGG
>CAHIKZ030005632.1:3810000-3822500 GCA_903632075.3 Acanthosepion pharaonis | reverse complement strand
CCTATAAACGTTTAATCCTCCATATTGGCATCTCTTTATCTATAAATATATAAATTTTAAACAATGTATATACATGTGTGTGGTGGGTGTAATGTCTCTGGTCCACTGTATACAGTGCATGTGCCATCTTATGATAAGTGTATGTGTATGAAAAAAAATAAATCCTGATAGATAGATAGATAGATAGATAGATAGATAGATAGATAGTTAGATATTAACAAATAAGATAGATATGAACAAATAATATGTATAGGTAAATAGATATTAACAATTAAGCTAGCTCGCTAGCTAGCTAGCCAGCCAGCCAGCTAGCTAGCTAGATAGATAGATAGATAGATAGATAGATAGATAGATAGATAGATAGATAGATAGATATGAGCAAATAAGATAGATATGAACAAATAAGATGGATAAATAAATAGGAACACATAAGCTAAACAGATAGATAATAACAAGTAAGCTAGATAGATAGATAGATAGATAGATAGATAGATAGATAGAAAAAATAAGATATATATATATATATATATATATATATATATATATATATATATATATATATATATACATATATGTGTGGGGGTGTTTTTGTGTGTACATAGATAGATAGATAGATAGATAGATAGATAGATAGATAGATAGATAGATAGATCTCCAGGCATTCCTTATTTTATATGGAGCAGATAAGGGACAGTTTAGCATCATCCAATATCGGATTAGAGAGAAAATAAAAGGCTGGATATTCTTCAACCCGTTACTCGCTTATATTACATCTGCTGCCAGCATCCAGACAAGGTCGAACTCACGCATAATAGTATCGTATGTGGTTCCCCCTGACCACGGCCTTTAGCAAATTTAATCAGTTTATTCTTTTTATGTGTGCATGAATGTTTACATCTGAGTGTGGATGGATTTTCAACGTATTTGTCTTCTCTTGTGATTTCACAGTTGAATGAGACCAGCAGGCCGATAATTGCTTTTAAATCTTCACCGGAAGCTACAAATGCTGACATATTTTGCTTTGACCTTCGCCATCATCGCCTGCGTATCATTGTCAGCGTGATATGCGACTGACCTAACTGAAGAAAGATAGGCTATTATTACATAGAATGGATTTTTAAAAAAATAGCCACTTCTCAATTGCTGTACTTTGGCTATCTAAAATATACCAGATATATTTGCTCGAACATGAACATATATAGCACATGTAATTTTTACGAAAGCAAAATAATTACATATTCAGTTATTTTAATCCTTTCAGCACAAGCAAGGCAATAAAGTCACTAAAACACAAGTGCCGAGTGTGAGAGAATATGAGGAAAATTAAGGAGAGAAAATAATAAATAAACAGGAATTAATTAGACAGAAGATAACGGTTGACATTGCATTTAGATCGTTGAAGATCAATGTTGACTGGACAGCAAGAACCCAGAATGGAGATGTGCCAGAAAAGAAATAGCGTAAAAAATACGGTTTCATCTTGCCATTTCGACTGTAATAAGACGAGGCCTTTTTGACAATCTAGTACTACGTTTAAATGCATAAATCTTAGCTACTATAGTTTATAACACATCAGAAAAATCACAATGAAGATATTTATAGAAAAGGCACAGGGAAGCTACGTTACAGCGGTGGAAAATTGACTGATGTCGAGTTGCCAGTTCAGAACCAATAACATTGCAGATTCTTCTCTGTATTTTATCTGTAACTAGCAGCATGACCCGGCGTTGCCCGTGCTTGATTCAAAAATCGTACGACTCATACAGCAATCGCTATCAATTGACTTAAAATATTTTTGCCCTTCCTTGCCTACATGCCTTACTTCTTGCCTATCTCACACTGCGAATTTTTTCTAAGTTCTATACTAAACATTAAATCTGTTACGAAAAAAAAACTAAACAAAATGAACACAAAACGATCAGCTTTAAAAAAAAAGGACTCGTAACTGGAAAAACCGAATGAAAACAGAATGTTAACAACAAATACTTTTTCACACCCACCCCAGTTCTGCGGAATCAGAATCAACGTTGAGTTGAAGCAAGCGAATGAGCCAATTGGAGTAAAGTGCCATGCAGATTTAAATTCTTCCCACTTGTGACGAATGCAGCTATTGATTTTTTTTGCATCCTAGCATGCTAGTTAACATTCGTGTCAGTCAGCTGTTGGCTCTCACGCTGACCAATAGAATTTTTCTGCCTATTCGTGGAAGCCAGCTATAGGCTCTCACCAGTACAAAATAGCCGAAAACTACTTGAAAACTGCCGTAAAAGCATGAAAAATCGATTATTTCCACTATCGATGGGAGTTGGGAAATGCAAAGTGGGTCTTGGACTTCCTGCTATCTTGAAGCATGTGCATGTAAATTTTGGTGCAAATCCGTCGAAAATTTCGGCCGTGCATACGTTACACACACACACACACACACATCCTGCCTTTTATAGATAGAGATATCTAAATGCATAACCAGCAGACCAGGTGTGACAGCAATATGCAGGGATGAATGGTTGACTTATATGTAAGATAGATTCTGGCTAGAAAAATTGTTTAACATAATTTAATGAATAAATTCATTGCTATTATATATACTTACCTATCATATGACTTTTGAAAACATAATTTTGAAGTTAACTTAGCTACAGTAAATGGATATATAGTCTGGCCAATGGCGTGCATACGCTAATTTTATATCTCGTGTATAATGCTAACCATATAAGATTAGCTTCAAAATTATGTCTTCAAAGTTAGCATGTCTGTGCGTTTCTGGAAATCTCGCTTCACATTACATGCTGCGCCGAAATTTTTAAGGTTTTGAGCGGACAGACAAATAACTATTGAGTTCTATATATTAGATTTTCAAATATGCATGTACTTATATATCAATGAAAACGATTGTGTGTGTATCCTACTTCAATGGTAGACACACCAAAACATAGTTGATGCGCGGCCGAAGTGTTAGAACGTTCGCTTTCTAACGATGAGTCTCAGTTTCGAATCGCATCTTGATCGCTTTATCAAGAAGCAGACTTCTTCATGCTTTCGGCCTTGGGCGTTGGTCCCAGTATAAGGCACAGTTGGGAATTTTCTGAAAACCATGCGATTCACTAAAAAGGAAAATTAATAGATTATGTGTAGATAAGCTTAATACTAGGCTCATATATACTGTCACTGATCATCGCCAAAGGAAAGCTGATAGTAAGAATAATATAGATCGAGTTGAAATAATTTCAAATCAGTCTTTAATATAAGAAAATATGCAATGTTTTTCTTTCATTCCGACCGGAAGTCGCCAACTGAGCAGACGCGTCGTTAGGTAATATATACGGTAATTACGTTGATGTATACCAATAAAACAAAGGGTTTTTTTTTCTTATTTGCTATATATTCTGTTACGATTTTTGCTGAAAATAAAATGTGTCATACGTTTAATAAAGGATCTCAGAAGTATGCGCGATGAACCTAGTTTTACTGAAGCTACTTAGAGAAGATTAGTGAGGAAAAACGAGCGACCATTCTTCATCAAAATCTGGTTCACAACGGAAATTCATGTTGCTGTTCGACTAGTGATGGTTGGTGGTACCATTTGTGAAGTTCAGGCAGCTGTATCTGTGAGAGTTAAACGTATCATATGTAGCCTTTCAAACCACAACCATCATGGGACGAGAGAAATTGTAGGAGATATATATGCAAATCCTACTTAGTAGCCCTTGCAAAAAGGCTATCAGATAAACCTTCATACATACTAATATATCACCATAAATATGATACTTTTTCTGAAACATAATTAGACTTTTAATGTTTTCAGATTTATTTGTTCTCACCGAATGAATTCTGGTTGTTTCTTTTCTTCTTTTTTTTTCTTGTTTCTTTTGCTAAACACGTTAAATGTCTTTGCTGCTTATTTCCATGAAGGGTTAAATGATATTCTTCCTCCCACACTTATTGCATGTCGTAATTTTGCTTATTTTCTTTCCTTCATCCACCGGTTACCGACCAACTAATTTTGGTTAACCACTGGTATGTCCACCATCAAGTTAATGGTAATATTACATATCACCTCTTTATTTTTATGGCTGATAAATGTTGAAACACCAGTTCCTGTACGATAACCGGAATTAAGCAACGTCGAGTCTGGTCAGTATCTAGATGGGGGAACAACCAGGGAATGTCAGGTGTTCTAAGCTTGGATGTACGGGTGATGTAATGGATAATGGCTCGGAATTCTTAATCGGATAGCCGTGTTCTAATTCCAGTTGGGTTGATTATATTCACTTAAGCTATGAATCCTTCTCTCCCCGCCTCACATATGTGTTAATTATTAAGACTTGTATCAGTAAATCATTATTATTGAGAAAATATTCTTACAATCAAGAATTCGATAATACCCTTGAGAAAGGTATGAATCCTCTTGTTCTCCTTTGGGTAAATAGCAGGACAGACCCGGTACTATAGCGTTGGATGGCAACTGGTCTACCACAGAAAGATATGGCAACCTAATAACGGAGAAAATATCTTCCTTTTCAGTCATGTATCGAAAGATACATGATTGCCTAAGTGTATGTCACGCATGACACATAACTGACTGAGTATAGAATGTTAACATATTCAATGTCATTTTTTTCAAGTTATATGTGATATCCATTTTAAACGTAGCTGCTGTTGATATGTCTCAAGCGATGTGGCTTATGTTATTTGGTACAGTTCTTTATGATTCTGTAGCGCCAGTTCACAATATTCACTCGTTCAAAGCCATTTTATGCACTGATCTTGGAAAGCGGTTGTATACAGATAATGACCGCCATAGCAACAATCACTTTATCACATTACTCTTAAAGAATCGACCCGCACTGCCATGATTCCTAAAAAAGATCTTGGGGCCACTATCGACCATCCCCTGTCTACAACATATGGCAATAATTTTGCCTTTAAGTAAATTCTTTTATATTTGCATGAAAAGTTAATTTTCGGTTCAGATTTACGCATCCTAAGCTCATATATAACGTCAGGTTTTATTCTAGTGAACGTTGGATTCGCCAAGAAAAAAATAGAAATTATATTTTACTGAAGGCTAATGTTCTTTTCATTAAAATATCTGTTGGCGATTATCGTAATAGATACATTTTGATTGCAAGTAGCGTAACGCTTCGAAAGAGGGTCGTTGATATTTTAAGTAATGATTCATAAACATTAAACTAAACGGTGCATTCCGTGACTTATTGTCAATTCTGGTCGATTGTTATAAAATGATCTAACAGTGTTTTGTCATGCAATCAAAAAGTGAAATGGGCGTGCCGAGTTCTGAGCCCAGCCAGCTTCGTTTCGTTCACTTTAACACAGATACCTTTAAGAAAAGTATGAATCTATCTATCTCTTACCCCAGTTACTTGTTTAAATAGAAGAGAAATCTGGCTTTTCGAACTTCTTCATTCTAGAAGGATGAAAGAGCACCTCGAGGCATTGTAATGTTTAGCAAGCTTGTCTCGGTAGAACAATTACGAGTGACTAGTGAGTTCGTTCCTTACTGGGTGCCCCATACTTTCGACCTTGTGCCACATCTAAGCCACGCTTGGAAAATCGCTTTGCACACGTCGCCGTGGTGTAATGGCTAGTAAGCTTGTCTCGCTAGATCAGTTACGACTGAAAAGTGAGTTCGATACTCACTAGGTTCTTCATCCTTTTTGGCCTTGCGCCACATCTAAGCTACGCTTAGAAAATAACCATTCTACAAGGATGGCAAACTTGAATACAATTTGTGAGATCATCTTGTAAACTGTGCCCCGTAAATATCTGCTTGCTTCAGAAACCAGAGCAGCAAGACATAGATTGGTGAGGCAGTGAACCTCTACTTCACAAGGGAATGTAATTGTACTAATGAGGAGGTACCTGGTTCTTATTCTGCTGCCCTTGTCTGTTATTAATTAGGTAATATTCCGCGGATATCGAAATTAACACTTTATTTAATATATGGGTAGTAATATTCCTATTCGTTCGCCCATGCTAAGTGATGTTGTTTATCTTTCCAATGGAACAGAGTAGAAAGTTCTTTTTTTTGTTTGTTTCTTTGTTTTGCTACAGTGATTGAAATCCAACACATCAAGCAATGAGGTCCGTTGAACCAACCCTGGCGATCAAGATTTTCAATCTTTTTAGTTGACCATCTTTCCGATGATGTCTGTAGTTATGCAGAATAATCAAATTACACTGTCACCTATGCGTGAAT
The DNA here is from genome assembly GCA_903632075.3 of Acanthosepion pharaonis. Taxonomy (NCBI): domain Eukaryota; kingdom Metazoa; phylum Mollusca; class Cephalopoda; order Sepiida; family Sepiidae; genus Acanthosepion; species Acanthosepion pharaonis. The sequence continues at coordinate 3,816,283 of CAHIKZ030005632.1, read as the reverse complement.
ATCTCAAGCAGCTATTCCACTCTCTTAACTTGCCGGTTAGTTATTTGCCTCTGCTACAATGTGACGTCATACCTGCGGCATTTCAGGCTGCAAGATTTGCCATAAATGAAGTAGAGCTCACTACAGATACGAGTTACATACGATATGTCAGAAGTTATTACGTATAAATATTCTCGCGTGAATATTCATATTAAGGTAACGATATTAGTAAAGCTCTCAGGATATAGTTATATGGAGAATAGATCATACGACTTCAGCTTAACATATTGATCTTTATCAAGCATTCTTATTTAGCTGAGTTGGGTTTTAATAAGGAAACATACTAAATGCAAGAGAAACTTTTATTTAGATATGAAACCAAAAAATATAGGCTATAGAAACATTCATATAATTAACACAATATAAAAGAATTACATAAATATAATAAAAAGTTTGAAAGTTTTTCTACGATTTTGTTAAATTCTCTATTTAATATTTTCAGTTTTTCTTTTTTGCCTTGCAAATATATTCTTTACATTCTTTAATATTGCTTACTATTCTCACATCTAACTCTTTCAATCATATATCAAATGTATTCAGGGTAATACTCTTGATTTGGCAACTTTGGAACTATATTTGCAACGTGTGAAAAAAGTCGGCATTTTAGATAACGAAAATGAATTGTCCTACAGGAATATAACCTTTAGCTTCAAGGTTTTTGGTGTCGCTTGTAGTAACAGAAAAAACTTCTTGTCAAATAACTTGCAATATTTATCTACATTTCTAATGGTCACATGAAGAGATCTATACTATTAATTCCTTCAATAATAGTACAAAGTGTTATGTTCGTCCCTTTGTAAGGATATCAAATGTCAGCTGATATCTTGTTAACGAACTACCTGCAGCGAGTCACTGAAATCGCTTGGACAATTGTCTCTCTTAGTAAAGAAGGTCAGCTTAATGGAGTAGACCTCCCCTATATATATATATATATATAGTTTGAAGGTATGCTATATTTATGGGATGAAGTGCTCAATATAAAAAATAGAGCGTATGTAAATATAAATATAAAAATGAACATTGAAGTCAACACTGACAGGCGACGGGCCGTTCCATGCTAGGCGCAATCGTCAGGCGGGCCTGACGAATGCGCCTAGCGTGAAACAGCTTGACGCCTCTCAGTGTTGATTTCAATGTTCACTTTTATATATATATATATATATATATATATATATATATATATATATATATATATATATATATATATACATACAGTTCAAAACTTTCAAACCACTACCATAACTAGCGTAAGAGGAACTTGAAAGACGAGTGAAAAAACATGAAAAAGAGCTCTCAGAGGCATTGAAAAAAAGAATGGAGTCGATTAACAAACATATATTTTGGGAAACTTTCCCAACGGATGCCAAACAATTGTGCTGCAGTAATCAAGGCTAAAGGATGTGTTGACGAGGGCAAAATTTAATCATAAAGTGAGTTTTTTTCTTTTCGCCATAATAAAATTTCTAATAAAAATATTATGTGTCACTTTTTAAAAATATGTATAACCATTTTCTCTTATTTAAATTACAAACTAACTTTTTTTGGTGTCACTAATTAAAAATACAACGGGTGTAGTAAAATTTTTGAACCGTAGTCTATACGAGGGTCAAGCAGATCAGTTCCTAGGAAACTGACAGCCCGACAACAACACCTGAGATTTGATTATAGTGGTGAAGGATTCGTGTAGAACCATCCACACTTTTTGACCGGCCGAATATAGAGACATGGTGCACTACGTGCCACAAGGTCCACAAACGACCCTCCGCAGGTTTTGAATTCAGAGTTTTCCTTCTCCTAGACCAGTTGCCATCCAAGGCTATAGAATCCAGTCTGTCCTGCTATTTACCCATACTTGGAGAGAGAAGAAAAGGATTCACACCTATCCCAAGGGTGTTAGCACGTAAGTGAATGCAATGGATTCGACTGAAATTCGAACTCGGCTCTCCGATTCCTCAATCCAAGTCGCTATCCATTACCAATTGCGTCTTCCGGTCGGAATGAAAGAACAAAATTGCATTTTTTTATATTAAAGACTGATTTAAAATTACCTCATTATAAGTCGATCTTTATTATTCTTACTATCAACTTGTATACAGCGCTGTCCTTTGGCGATTATCGGTGACAGTATATATGAGCCTGGTCTTAAGCTTAGCAGCACACACTCTATTTATTTTCCTTTTTAGTGAATCGTATGGTTTTCATGAATTTTCCAACGGTGCCTTATACTGGGACCGATTCCTAAGGCCGATAGCATCAACAAATCTGTTTCTTGATAAAGCGATCAAGGTGAAATTCGAAACTGAGCCTCATAGAAAGCGAACGTTCTAACACTTCGGCCGCGCATCAACTATGTTTTTTATGTGCCTACCATTGACGCAGGACACACACATAATCGTGTTCACAGGTATATAATTAGATGCGTATTTGAAAACCTAATATATGTGACTCAATGGTTATTTGTTTGTCCGCACGAAATCTTAATAATTTCGGAGGAGGGGGGCCTTGATCAACATTTGATAATTTTGTAGCAATACGCGACTAAAGGTTTTAGGCAGTTCTGATTCACATTTCTTTTCATGATTAACCCTGAAGAATTGTAAATGTAGGACTAATTTACACTTAAGTAAAATAATAACAATAATAACATTTATTAAGAATTTATTACAGGAAATATCAAGATTTACGGAATAATTGCTGACAATTAGTTACAGAACAAATAAATATAAATAATATAAATTTTGATGCTATTTTCCATTTATTGTTAGATATTTGTCATTTTTTCCTTTGTTATTGGCAGCATTTTAGAATACTTTGGCTGCATTGCTAAGTTTCCTAAGTTGAGCTAACTAGAGATTTTTCGTTTACGCTTTGTTGCCTCTTTTCCCATTGGTGTTTTAAGCTCGCTTTATTCCAGTCATTTTGATGGGAAATAGCCAAATTTACAATGATCTAATTCCATTTCAAAATAAATCCAGTAAAAACGAATATTTAAAATTAATATACCAAAAGTAAAACGTTTTGACCAAATGTAAAATCTTTTGAGAGAAAATCTTAATGATTTCTCTATAAATATGTAACAATAATGTACTGATATTCTGTAGACAAATCTACAGTTTTTGTTACCTCATCTCATTGCATGCTCATGAACTATAAACCTAAATTCAGCTTGAAATATTGTGTAATCGACTGTAATTTTTTTTGTAAACTACTGATGCTAGTTAAATAAGAAGATTAGGAAGGGTAATCATCCAGTTCAATGCCATAGTCACGTAGAGCAGCGATTGGAACCAAGGATGTGTGTGCTGGAGTATTGTCCCGATAAAATAAAACATCTTTCGAACTGTTTCCCCAGACAGTAAGTTGGCATCATATTGTCCATTTATGTTCTATCTCTCTTTGAAGATAGTCAATAAACATAATGTTTGTATATCCCCGAAATATCAGGATATCAACTTCTTTGAAGATGAAACGACCTTGATCTTCCTTGGAGCAGGTGAGGAGATATATTTACACAGCAAGGATTCTTTCTTTCTGGCTCAAAGTGACGAATCCAACTCTGATCCTGCGCCCGGAAAAGTTCAAGGAAACCAGCTGGGCATCATTTTCCATTGATCTAATCAAGTTGATGCGCTTTTGATCAATGTCAGAAGATTTGGCACCCACCAAGCAGAAACGGTCTTGCTAAGTTCATTTTTCAGAATATTCTCATCTCTCTGACGGAATATGTTAATAGCATTGGTTATATGATATACAGTCAATCGTTTATTATCTATCAACAGGTGGTGAATACATTCAATGTTTTCATCGGCGGTGGCAGTTGCAAGATGTTCGAACTTTGGATCAACTTCAAGATTCTACCGTCCGCATCTAAATCCAGATGTACATTTTTTCACTGTTGATTAACCTGGAGCATCTTTCCCGAATGTAGCAACCATGTTGCAATAAATATTCTTGGTGGCTAAATACATTTTCTTCAGGTACTTGATAATACATCGATGCCAAATTTTGTCCATTTTTCAAAAGACTCGAGTATTTACTACAGAAGTCAAATGTCGGATTACCTGGAAAGAAACAATGCAGTTATTTAGAAGATTTTAAATTAAAGTTTTTCAATTTCGCGGCACCAGCCTCATTCGTTCATAGTCAGTCTATTAATTTTTCAGCCCACCCTGTATTTTAGGATTTTTTTCTGATTTTTTGACCCACTTAGTTTTTGGAAGCTTTCTAAATAATCAATTCTTTCGTTGATTCCATTTATAGTCAAATTGCTTAATTATAAAAAAAGAAAACCATTTTCCTCTTCCCCTAGTAAAAACATAAACATTCAGCTCAAAGCTATCGAAATAAAATTTTGTATAATGCGACGTAACCAGTCATCACCAACAGTTTTGAAATTTTAAATATTATGTGTGAGAATCTAGCAAATATAAATTATATCATGAATTGCCCTAAATGACAAAAAACAAAAAAATCTCGAATGTTTCAAACTATTGAGCTGTTTTATTTACAACAATTTCGCTAATGCAATTTACGGTAAACGCAAATCTTTCAGACAAACAAATTGTGCACACTGATACATGCACACATATATATACATACACATATGTACATAGACACACACACATATATATGCAGGGTGAGAGGGGATAATTGTCGCCATATTACATTTTTTTTAAATTCGCGCATGCGCGTTGTTTGTGTTTGATTTTATCGATTGCAGAGTATTGTAAGGACAGTTGGGCACCGACTGTAAGGAAGAGGGCACCATGAAAGAATTCACTCATCCAGAAATTTGGAAACGCTCTACTGCACCGTTTGTCATTCCCGCCGGAAGATGCAGTACGAACATTTCATTGTGGTTGAGAAGAGAGTGCAGAGGATTCGGAAAAAGTTGGATAAAGGTCTAATGGTGATGACGAAGCTACGACAGCATAGAAACGACCTCTGATCGTTCTGATAAGAAACGAACTCCCGAATTTGTTGGTGACGGCATCAGACTCAACAGAACGGCCTACATTAATTGCCTTGAAGAAGTAGTGCTGCTCTGGGTAAAGAGGATGGATGCTGGAATACCCTATAACTGGCGACAGGACTCTGCACTATACCATACAAGAATGGCTGTCAGACAATTTCTGCCTCCACACCACCCCTTACATATGGCCACGTAACTCTCCAAGCGGCAACCCCCTTGATTATCATGTGTGGTGCGCAGCAGACAGACAGAATAACAACATTATGGAAAAGAGATGACTTTGGGAGGCTACGTGTACCTACAGAAAATGTAAATTGACCAGCATTTAACTTAATATCTAATTTTATTTTCAGAAGACAGACAAGAGGTAATCGCTCAAATAATTACATAGAATTTGACGTATCGATTCACCTAGATTAATCTCAATGTTTACTTATGTATAATTTGAAGACTTCGGACATTTTATCAGTTTTACTTCTGGTAACGTTTAAGCACGCAAAAAAAAATTGAAGCCATTGATAACTTATATTATTAGGAATCCGCATATCAGAATACAGAAAACTAAAATAATATTAATAATTACCAGAATGGCATATACAAATGAAAAACAAACACATAGATCGAAATAAGAGATTACCAAAATATAACATCTCTGAAGCAAGGCAAAATGAAGAGATGACTTCAGTGCCACCTTTTATATTTACATACGCTCTATCCCTGATACTAATCTTTTAACATACAAGTATGGCATATCTTAAACCTATTTTTCATATATATATATATATATATATATATATATATATTGAACAATAAGAAAATAAAAAATTAAAAAATTAAAATCATTAGACACACTGGGTTGTAGATTAATATTCTTTCGTTTTTTTATTATTATTATTCCATTTAGATTCCTCGACTAGTTTCGACCGAAATGGCCATCATCGGGAGGAGAAATTAAATATTTCTGCTTGCTGTTAGCAGTGAACTACAGAAATAAATGTCTTTTGTTGGAGAAAATGAACTTTTGTCTGTAGTTTTCATTTGTTTTTTTATTTTTTTATCTTTATCACATGAATCTTTTAACATTCCTTGTCTTGGTCAAACAGTCTCTTTTAAGTTGTTATTTGAGATAATAACTGGATAGATACATTTTATCCTGAATTCTCTGGTCAGTTTGACAGTTTTATTGAACCTGGTGAGGGGATGTGTCTCTGTTTAGTGTTTGTGTGTGTGTTATTTGGTTCTTAGGGAGTGAGTGAGTATGATATGTGTAAG
>CAHIKZ030005632.1:3795000-3805000 GCA_903632075.3 Acanthosepion pharaonis | reverse complement strand
TAGTGATTTATATCTTTCCAATTCAAAGATTCTGAGAACCTATTGATCGTCTCCGTTGGCAGAAGAAGGAAAGAAGGAAAAAAGGAAAAGGAAAGAATTGGCCTATTTGTCTGTAATCTACTCACGCTCTTAACAATCTGCTATAGCAAATATCTAATTGATTTTTAGACAAGAACAAAATCCTCTTGTTAATACACAACAAAATTTCTGTTTTTGTTTTTAAAAAAAAAAATCATTCCCCACCCCATTTATTTCATTCCTCGCTTTCCTCCTTTTATTGCATCTTCTGATCATCTTTTGTCATTTTCAATAAAGGCAGCTGACTTAAACGAATACAAAGGTCGAACATTGATTGTAAATAATACAACACGTCATTATCCTATTGCGTTTATTCTTAGTTATAGAACACGAATACATATATTTTAAATAGTACAGAAAAAAGAATCTTTTTTAAAAAAAAAATTAAGAATTGTTGGCCGAGTATCTTCATATCTGTTATATGTATCACAGTGTTCTGTTTTATATATTCTCGGACGTTTTCCAGGTCAGTGTTGCATGAAACAGTGGAATCATTGCGATTGAGAATTATTACGACCAAACCACAAAAATGTTAGTATTATATGTAGCAGATTTTACTATTATTACAGTCTGTGGGGATTAACTGTATGAAAGAGTTAGTTGGCCAACTAATCCTTTGCCTATATTCTTCGCTGTCAGTCATTGTGTTATCCCACCGACGAGAAATCTTTTTAAATATATTCCTAAAGAAAATGAGAATTCATTGTAAAATTTATTTCCCTACAATCATTTCAGAAACAAGTCCCGAGAACACGATAAATGAACATTTAATCTTATTTATTAATAATGATTTTGATATTTAACACTGAATTTACAAAGATTGCTTGCTTTGAGCAGATTATCGTACCCTGGTTGAACTTTTTAGGTTCGTTTTATTGTTTTTGCAAAACACTGTAAATGTTATTATTATAATTTTTATAAATAGTCAATAGTGAAAAGTCATCTTGATTAAAAAAAATATTAGGTTTATTCAGTTTTTTTCTATATTTCTGAGATGAGGTATTATGTACACTATTTACATTATTCGGACTATTGTCCTCATCGTTGTCGCCATATTTATTACAACGTTTCGGCCGTTGTACGCTCCAGCCTTCTACAGGTGGTTAGAATGCCGAACTGAACAGTTCGACAAAAATGAGGACAATAGTTCGAATAATGTAAATAGTGTTATTTAGTTTTCCAAAATAAATATGCAATAGACTATTTTAGTATCATATATACCGGATGTCTATAAAATCTCTTTACTATTTAAAAAAAATATTACAAAGGCAAATGAATAGACAGATGTGGAAATTATTTAAAAATGATATTTTTTTAACTAAATTAATAAGCCTCTATATGGTCACCGTTATATGCACGAAGATCATCAAGACAGTACTCGATTTCTTGTCATGTTCGCTTTAGTATAGCCTCATCAATGGTGGCAATGACATTAGTAATCTTTTGCTTTAAATCTGTCATGTTCTGTATTTTTGTTCGACACGATATCTGTTATGGGGTCCTCCCCTTTTTCATATAAGTGGACTCGACCAGAGTGTTACTTGGACTGCTGCCGTTAAATGCCCAGAGTCAGTAGGAATATAGAGAGAGATTGATAGAGATTGAGGGAGCGAGACGAGATTGTGATTAAGTTGGAGGTAGAGTAATAGTGTGAGGTAACCGTTTGCAGAGGTCAGTTACAAGCTCGTAGACTCTAAGGAAGCCCTACTTCGAGACTATATATATATATATTATTATTATTACGACTAACCGCGTTCCTGGATTTACTAACAATATACCCATTGTATTATTGTGTAAATACATTTTATTTCTTATCTTTATTTCTTGTGTTTGTCATTCAATGGAGACCGAATTTCATCTCGGAATCCACAACAATATCTTTAACATAACTCCATAGAAAGAAGTCCAGGTTAGTGATATCTAGTGTATGAGGTGTACAGTGTATTTGCCATTCCTTCAAGTCCATTTGTCTGGAAATGTTAGATTTTCATGTGCCACTTTCATAAACAGAATACCTGAAATGCACAAATGCAATGTGATTAAAAACTCTCATACCTACGGAGTACATAGAACAAATCTGATTAAGATATCTTATCAAATGCCTTTGCAATATATGTTTTTTTTAATTCTAAAGGAACTTTATCGACACCCTGTACATCGATTTTTATTTCATTCTTTGCGAGGTTTCTGTCATTGCAATAATCATGGAAATCTCGCAAGGAAGAAAAATGTCAAGCCATAAAATGTAGATTGTTATTTCGTCAATTTTGGTAAAAGAATGATAGAACATTTATCAGAAATCTATTTCAGTCTTTCTCTGAACTAAATTTTTTTTCCGTTTTTAATATATAGTTCAAATAATATCATCTGCTATTTGGAATGTTCACTATGATTTTCAAATGAATTGCTGAACAGATTTTTTATTTGTTATGAATATAATTTTGATTATTAAAATAATATTTTGGCAAAATTTGTATCTGCAGTTTTCTCATTAAATAAAGCGCAATATTAAAATAAGATAAATCAATAAAATTAATGAAATTCAAGACCGTTTTTTGTCCTACAAAGCAAAATATTCTTTTCTATTTTTAGAGTTTAATCCGTATATTATCGTTGTTGAATAACGAGTTCTATAAAGACATAAGATCGATAATTCTGATTTGAATATCCTTCACATGTTTCTATTTTTAAATATTATAATTGTTATAATTAGCCATTTGTTATAAGTTTTTTGTAGGGAAACACTTGGATATTCTTAAAACAATAATCAGAAAAGCTGTTGAAATCATTTTGTTTATATGCATTTATAAACTAGAGATACATTTTGTCGGGGTGGTTATCTGCACATGTTTGGAGAACGCAGTTCGAATTGCATTTCAGACTGCATGTGTTCCTATCGCACTGATGTTCTTGGTAAAGATAAGTACCACGTTCCTAGCCTCTATCCAAATATAAGCTACATTGTCAAGATAATTATACGAAATAATTATGTTTAGAAATTTTTATAATATAAACTGACAGAATTCCTGAAATAAATTAAAAGCCCACATAAGTGTAGGCGCATTTTCATCATAATTTCCCTTTATATTCCATTTGTAATGAGGAACTTCCACTGAGACAACTTCTTCCCCAGAACTGTTATCTTGTAGAAGAGACTCCGGAAATGATTTTTTTTTTGATCACTACGATCTTAATCATTTCAAATTTAGTGTAAACCGTTATTTATCCTGCATATCTTCATAATATGAACTTCTTATTTTTTTCAACCTTATTCAGCAGCTCTCTACCTTGAGTGACTCTTGGGCCAGGAATTGGTTGAGCAATGGCAAAAATAGCATGTTGAATCCACACTAAGTAACCCAATGTTAAGGCCTTGATACAGATTAAGTGAATGTTGAAAACACCCATTTCTACGGCGTAATAAATTTGAACCCCTTTGTGTACCCATCAATTCCAACGTGATGGCAAATTAAACCAATAAACTTAAGTAAATGTATACTTCTATCCAATTATGTATGATGTGGTTTTGCGGTTAGGATCTTAACTACCCGAACTATTGATAACAAAAATACACACATGATAAATAAAGAATTGTAAATGAATCCATAAAGGAATATCGTAAAAGTAATTATTAAGCATAAAAAAAGCAAAATTCAGTATTCACTTCGCTTCAATTAATTACTGATTCATAATATTAAAACCCCTTTATCAATAATATGGTTAATAAAAATCCTGTATAATATAGTTTTCCAGGTATATTAATACACATTATCCCCAGAATATAAAGATAGGGATTAATGCGTTAGTCACACCTTTTACTTAAATTCCTTAATAGCAAATTCTATAGGTTGACTGTTAATGCGCAGGTTTCGTAATGTTTCCTTAGCGGACCGTTTCTCTTAGAATATTTCATATATTTAGCTTACAGTGGGAAAATCAGTGTGATGTAATGCTTAGCAAGCTTGTGTCGCTAAAACAGTTACGACTGGAGAGTGAGTTCGATCCTTACTGGGAGCTCCATACTTTCGGCCTTGTGCCACATCTAAGCTACGATTGGAAAATTGCTATACTTAGCTTTGGTTAAATATTAAGTAAACCATAATGTTCTTAGCTTGCATGATATAAGGATTTTTTTTCTCGCCAGACTTGTCTTGTATAAAAGATAACTTAATCTTACAAATTCAGGTGCCCCTTGTAAGTATTCTACATAAATTAGTACTAATAATTAGACTGGCACATGACTATTTTACTGGGTCCATTCGAGCAAAAGTATATGGCTATATGGCATACCTACATGACAGTGTTTGGTAATATTATCTCTAGTTTAATAACGTTGGTTATTCACAAACCTTATTTTAGTTTCTCTACATGTATGTGGTACCCAGTGAGAATCGATCACGTTACTCATTAGTAAGGATCTAAGAAGTCTGCATTCAATTGTCCGGTTTAAAAACCTACCCGCTTTTTTTGAACAGGAGTAACAGTTCATCCCTTGTTTTCTGTTTAGAATTGAGATTTTAATTCCTTCTAAAATCTTCTCATTCTCATTCACTCTCAGCAGCCCCTTGAGTCTTGGTGACATTATCGCTTTGCTTAGGGTGAACCGATTTTTTTAAGAAAATGTTTAGCAAGATGTTTCTGCTAACCAACACTCCCCAGCAAGGCAGCTAATACATATTAAACTTGCCGTCACGCAGCGGATTTTATACAGTCTGTTTACAGGGTTGAAACCACACACACACACCACACACACACACACACATACATACATACATACATACATACACACACACACACACACACATATATATATATATATATATATATATATATATATATATATATATATATATATATATATATATATATATTGATTTGAGTTTGTGACACAGGGTTTCAAGCACTTTGCGATTGTTAAAGAGCGTGAAACCCAGGGTCACAAACTCACATCAACGAAATTAAATCTGTTACCACTATCACTGATATTGAGCGCTTTCCAATAAGTACCGCAAACACCCACCACACACACACACATATATATATATATATATATATATATATATATATATATATATATATATATATATATATATATATATACAAATGGAAATATTTGAAGTCTGAGCTCCAGTCATAGCTTGTGCAGCTGGTGAAGCTTTGCCTTGTTTGTAATTACTACTGCGAATGAATTATTAATGAGCACCTCGCAGACCGGTTTGACAGTTGTTGAAGCAACGGCCTTCTCCTTGGTAATGCGTTAAAGTGCAATGAAACATGCAAATCAGAGTGAGGGATTTGCATAAATCTTCACTAATCGGCCTCACAGTGATAGCAGCTGCTGGCCTGTCAGCTTGGAGGACATAATGCAGCCACAGGAACCAAAAGTTGAGGAACGCTTCGCTCTGAAAGAATGGTATATAAAGGATTCTCCCCGGTAATTACTTCCAGATTTAGTTCAATCCTAGCTTTTTTTCCCTATCTACGCTGGGTAAATTCTCACAAAGCGCCCGGAATGATTATATTCTGAATACAGATATGACACAACAGAAATCAAATTATGCATTTGGAATCTTTTATAAAAACGCACATAAATATATATACTTGACGGGAAATGCAGCATTGCAATCCGAAGGCGCATTGGTATAGTCAAAGATGATTTTAAAAAAATAAGCAAAGTATTAAGAGAGAGGAAAATTTCGTCAGAAACAAAAAAAAGGGTCCTGAATTGTTATATCCCCGCTACTATATTGTAATGAATACTCAACAATCTAAATTCAAATGTAAAAAACGAGTTGATGCAACTGAAATGTGTATCTACAGAAGGATGCTGAGGATTCCGTGGAATGAATATTTTAGAAACGACGAAAATTTAGAGAGAATGGAAAAAAAGGACAAACATTTCTAGGCGACATAACGAGGAAAGTAGGTTTAGTAAATGTGTCACACACAGGACATACTAAAGGCAAGAGGGATAGAAAATAAAATTTGCTAGCAAATAAATAAATTGTGGAGAGTTATGAATGATATCACGGTACATGAAAGAAGATAACTTACATGTGAAAAGTGCCTAATAAAATAGGTGAAATACGCATTAGTTGTACCGTTTCTGCATTATAATATTTTATCAGTCTTACAAATGTCCGATTATAATAAAATACTTTGTTACTGTTTGTCCTGGGTATGACGATTAACTACAACTGGCAGCAAGGCTTACGATCGGGAGGCTCTGAGCGGCGTGGAAGAACATTTTAATTGACCCTAGGTTTTAACTGACCCTGAGTGGTAGCACCTTAGGGCCTAAGCTATAGGCAAATAGTTACCTCCCAAACTGGCGTCCAAACATTATGAAAGTACAAAATAGATTTTTATAGTAAAATTACTAGCAATACAATCTGAAGAAAAAAAATGTTACTAGCATTACATTGGACGCTTGACAAAAACACTCTATACACAAATACGTCCACGAAACCTGGTTCTTACAAAGAATACATATTCTAATCATACCGACATATTCTAAAAATCTTGTCGGGATTAAATAACTCAATTAGGTGATATCACGTAAAGCAATGCCAAACAACTTATTTTTTCTACATTATTAACATACTTTATTTAGTTTTAATTACTATTTTACATAATTTAAAAAAATAATGAATATATATATATATATATATATATATATATATATATATATATATATATATATAGTCTTAAAGTGTGCTATATTTATGGGATAAAGTTCTCAATATCAGAGACAGAGCGTATGTAAATATAAAACTGAATATTGAAATCAATACTTAGAGGCGACAGGCTGTTTGACGCTAGACGCAATTGTCAGTCCTGACGCTGGCGTCTAGCATGAAACACCATGTCGCTTCTAAGTGTTGACTTCAATGTTCACTTTTATAAATATACATTAGATTATATATTAGCTGAATAAGTACTTCTTTTCTAATCTATTTAGATATAATTTACTAAACGTATATATTATCATGGGGAGTTGATTGCCTACTATCGCGAAACGAAACGCAAGTTATGACGGGAGTAATAAGACGTCGGTATGTGATTACGTGATGTCAGTGTACAAGTGCCAAATTATGGTTCTTTTTCATTTCGTGGTCAATTTGGCTTTGTTTTTCCGGGAAAAAGGTATTTTTAAATAATTTGTTTTCCTTATATTCTTTCGCTTGCTCACAGGAATAATCTTACTGGCTGTTCTAGCAGACTCGTTAGTTGACACAGACAACATTGGAATCGAATGTCTTCTTTCGGCCTCATCAGTGATATTAAACTATAGACAAAAATGGCAGAATTCTGGCCAGTGACATTTCGACATTTTCCAAAATATCCCTACAATGTTGAGTCTTTCATGATTGATTAAATGATAAATATAATAGAGCTTTCGCCTTTGGAATACATAAACTTTCTATTTTAAATAAACACAGACTTCTCAGAGACTAATTGTTAACAAGAAGGGGAACCTGAATAAATGATGGAGACGGCAACTAAAAATATTTCTTTGATATAATGGAAAGGATTCTGTCATATAATATGTAGGATGATAGAGTTTTATGCATTTGAAAGAATCAGGATGAAATTCGAATCAAGGAATTCTTAAATATAGAAAATTCTCTGATAACTATTAATATAGATTTACAAGCAAATATTTTCATATAATTGGCAAGACGACAGACAGAAGAATATATAAATATGGTTGGCGGAACGGGATTCAAGAAGAATATAAAATACTATTGCAGGAAGAGATTTCTAGAGGATGACGAAGAATATATAGATAGAATTTGCCGAACAGAGTTTAAGAGGAAGACGAAGAATATATGAATACTGTTGGCGGGAGAATGTTCGAAAGGAAAAGAAATAAAAATAAATACTGGTGGCAGAATTGTGTTCAAGAAGAAAAAGAAATATAGATAAATACTGTTAGCAAAATTGTGTTCAAGTGGAAAAAGCAATATAGGTAAATACTGTTGGCAGAAGAGTGTTCAAGAGGAAGATGAAATATAGATAAATACTGTTGGAAGAATTGTATTCAAGAGGAAGATGACATATAGGTAAATACTGTTGGAAGAATTGTATTCAAGAGGAAGATGACATATAGGTAAATACTGTTGGAAGAATTGTATTCAAGAGGAAGATGACATATAGGTAAATACTGTTGGAAGAATTGTATTCAAGAGGAAGATGACATATAGATAAATACTGTTGGAAGAATTGTATTCAAGAGGAAGATGACATATAGGTAAATACTGTTGGAAGAATTGTATTCAAGAGGAAGATGACATATAGATAAATACTGTTGGAAGAATTGTATTCAAGAGGAAGATGACATATAGGTAAATACTGTTGGAAGAATTGTATTCAAGAGGAAGATGACATATAGGTAAATACTGTTGGAAGAATTGTATTCAAGAGGAAGATGACATATAGGTAAATACTGTTGGAAGAATTGTATTCAAGAGGAAGATGACATATAGGTAAATACTGTTGGAAGAATTGTATTCAAGAGGAAGATGACATATAGGTAAATACTGTTGGAAGAATTGTATTCAAGAGGAAGATGACATATAGGTAAATACTGTTGGAAGAATTGTATTCAAGAGGAAGATGACATATAGGTAAATACTGTTGGAAGAATTGTATTCAAGAGGAAGATGACATATAGGTAAATACTGTTGGAAGAATTGTATTCAAGAGGAAGATGACATATAGATAAATACTGTTGGAAGAATTGTATTCAAGAGGAAGATGACATATAGGTAAATACTGTTGGAAGAATTGTATTCAAGAGGAAGATGACATATAGGTAAATACTGTTGGAAGAATTGTATTCAAGAGGAAGATGACATATAGGTAAATACTGTTGGAAGAATTGTATTCAAGAGGTAGATGAAATATTGTTGTGGTAGGATCCACCTAATTTGCATAGTGGAGTACCGACCATTTAAATATGGTTGGTACCGGAAAGAGAGGGAGGAATCAAGAGATTCAACCAGAGATTCTTCCGACTGCGACTCAGTCAACACATTCTCCAGGAACGGTCTTACCAGGAATATACAAAAGACTATATGTAAATATTGTGTACACTTTCCTGTTCAATACATTTTGTTCTAAGTACATTTTGTGTTGCATTATTATTCCTTGCATTAGTCAAGTTTCAACAAATATAGATAAATACTGTTAGTAGAAGAGTATTAAAGAGAAAGATTAAATATAGATTAATACTGTTGGCAGTATAGTGTTCAAGTGGAAGAGGAAAATATTGATAAGTAGATTTGGCAGAAGAGTATAGAAGAGGAAGATGATATATAGCTAAATACTGTTGTGAGAATAGTCTTCAAGAGGATGATGAAATATAGTTGAATAGTGTTGACTGAAGAGTATTCAAGAGAAAGAACGAAATATAGATAAATACCTTTGGCAGAAGTGTGTTCAGTAGGAAGGCAAAGTATAGATAAACACTGTTTGCTGATTATTGTTCGAGAGGAAAAAGAAATAAATATAAATACTGTTGACAGAATAGTATTCAAGAGGAAAACGAAATATAGATAAATACTGTCGGCAGAATAGTGTTCAAGAGGGAGATGAAATATAGATAAATACTGTCGGCAGAATAGTGTTCAAGAGGGAGATGAAATATAGATAAATACTGTCGGCAGAAAAAGTTTTAAGAAGAAGACGAAATATAGATAAATACTTTTGGCAGAATTGTGTTCAAGAGGGAAAAATATAGATAAATACTTTTCGCAGAAGAGTATTCAAGTGGAAGATGAAATGTAAATAAATACTCTGGCAGAAGAGTGTTCAAGAGGAAAAAGAAATAGATGTTGGCAGAATAGTGTTCAAAAGGAAGACGGAGAATATATAGTTACTGTCGGCAGAACAGGACTCAAGAGTGCGATGAGGAATA
>CAHIKZ030005632.1:3672500-3790000 GCA_903632075.3 Acanthosepion pharaonis | reverse complement strand
TGTGTCTAATGGCGATTACGAAGATGTTTGATCATTAGTAATAGAGACGTTATGCTTTAATTTATCTTCCTGCAGTGTCTCGGACTCAACACGGAGGTGTCTTGTGAAGGGATTGCCTTGGGTGAAGAGAGTGGATGCTGGAAAAAACTATGGTAACAGGAATCTGCACCATGCCACACAAGCAGGAGAATGCATTCATGGCGGTCAGACAATTTTTGTAACCACATCACCTCTTATATCTGGCCACTTAACCTCCGAGACTGCAAGCCATTTGATTATCATGTCTGCGTTTCAGTTGAGCAAGCGACCAATAAAACTCCTTTTAACACATGAGATGAAGTGAAGGTAATGTTTATGGCAGCATTCACCAATTTAAACAAGAAAACCATACAAAAAAGTTGCAGGAAGTTTCGAAGTCAACTGGAGGCCGCAGTTGAATCCATTGGCGATTTTACTGAATTTATCTTTTAATTATCTTTTTAGTGTTTCAAGATATCTTGCTGTAATTTTGGTAAATAGATCTGTTAAAATGAGATGGCAGTGTTGTTTCCGTGTTTGTGTAATTTAGACGATACTTTATCCATCGCAATTTGTAGACATTAAAACGAAATAAAATAAAAAGTAATCCAGGAAATTTTGTGTTCCAAATTTTAATATTTTTAACAGGACGACGTTCCTTGAGGTAGTCGATACAAAATTCCTTTCTTTGCATAATTTTCACATTTTTCTTCCAGAAATATGAAAACAAATTCGCGAATTATGAAGACATTGCACAGTCTTTGGCTCGTTCTTCTAGATTTAATTCCATAGTAATACTCCTGGAAATGTCGCGACCACATGAATTCTATTTCATGTGAATCCGTGGGATGCCAATTAGTTATTTAGACGCAAACAATGAAGCATTCGTGTATGTATGTTCAGAAAAAAAAATTATTAAATCATCATTTGATGAAATCCGCTGATCTCAAATGATGTTCTCAGCAAAGCACGTCTCAGGGACATATAGGAGTGAAAGATTGCGTCATGCTAATCAAAGCGGGAATGATTAACGACAAGTAGAAGTAATATTCCTTGGGTTTCCATATCCTTTTCTGTACCCACGCAGAGCTTAGAATCACTGTACCATAACCATTCTTAACGCTTCCTTTCTCATCTGTCCATTGTCAATTCCAGAGTCGTTAATAAGGTTTCAATTACGCCACAGTAAAGCTTGAGGTAACAAGTTCACAATGAGAAACTTCAGGATTCCAAGTTCACTAGATTCTCAACAGAGGTCGTTGTACGTTTTACACGTTTATCATTCTTATTGTCAATACTACAAGTAAGTATTAGCACGCAAATTACTCTTTTTGAGTAATTTTACGTCTATTTGTCATCTCTCAGTTGCGTCTCTGTCTTTGGGCAGAGTGCACTCAGAGGCGACTCCTTCAAAGGACAGAGTCGCAACTGAGGAAAATTATACTGAGAGGTGCCGGCTCTGAGGAGCAGCTGCCCGATGCCACGCCTTCTCACTAGAGAGAAGGATCGGTGCACGCACCGAGGCCAGCGCAACCGACGAGGAATTTTTGTTCCTTGCCCGGATGTACGCGCTCGGGCTCCCCACATTAAACCGACCGTGTGTCACAACCTGACTTTTAATCTTTTCATTTGCACACTCTTTAAATAACAACCTGAATTAATAGCTTGTTTTGTTATTAGAATATGGATTCCAATGGATATCTAGCATTCGTGAAACACGGAAGGGGCTAATTCATTCGTTAATTTAAGGATAAAGATTCATCAGAAGACTCAAAGAGCAAAATCGAGAAATTTACGCGGATATTTCAAGTTATTATAGCTGGGATATCGACGAAGATCCGTTCACATAGACGTGCGATAAAAATGTGTAAGTATATCTGATTATTCGAGAAATTTTTGTTAGAATAGTAGGAGCCTTCAGAAGGATTCGAACTTGCGTCACCCAGGAGGACGCATATTTGACTAACAAAATTTCAGGCCAGTAGATGAAAATAAATAGATATAATGTTTAATAAATAAATAAAACAGACTACTGAAATAGGTGGATCCATTTAGAATTAACACACACACATACACACACACACACACACACACACACACACACACACACACACACACACATATATATATATATATATATATATATATATATATATATATATATATATATATATATATATATATAAGATGAGCACGATCACCATCATCGTATACATATTTGAGTTATATGCCATAACGTTTAAACAAATAAACAACTTATTCGGAATTACACCCATTTCGTATATATATATATATATATATATATATATATATATATATATATACGAAGTATAAAATCGGCCTGACGATTGCATCTAGCATGAAACAGACTGTCGCCTCTAAGTGTTGACGTCTAAGTTCACTTTTATATTTACACACGCTCTATCTCTGATATTGAGCCCTTTATCCCATAAATTAAGACTATATTTCTTCATATATATATATATATATATATATATATATATATATATATATATATATATATATATATGTATGTGTGTGTGTGTGTGTGTATTTAAAATTTGAGTATTTAGACAGCAAATCCTCTTTTAGGTATATGTGATTGAATAAATTACAGACATTGTGTCTGTTAATTTTTAATAAAATCATTTCATACTCACGAATAACCTTCCGTGTATTGATTTTAATGGATGAGATAAATGTACTATAGCTGTTTAAATTTCTTTTATTTTTATTTCGCAAATATTTCGATCTTTTTCCAAAATCATCTTCAGGGGTGCATGTAATAAAAAAAACTATATGGTGTTCATTAATATATGTTTTTTATCCAAAGTTGTGCATTGTTATCCATAACCGTAATTTTTTCATTATGTTTATAAATGCAAAACGATTGACAATGTGCTGAGCGTTCATTAGAACGTGAAAAAATTATCCATTATGTAATTTTTTCTGTATGTGTTATAATATCATAGGCAGGTGCCCATTAAAGCAGGAAAAAAACTGTTCTTTTACTGACATTTCAGAACATTACTGCAGTATTCATAATTGATTCTGTTCAGTGCCGGCTTTAATATTTTAATATAAATTGCTTCTAGTATCTGTAATCTAATTTTGTTGTTTTCAGGGTATAGGATCGTTGTATTGTCGATTAGTAATTTTTTATATTGTGAACGCGGACAGGAATGTTGTTGTAGATATCACGCAATGGACGAAAGGTCAGACGTGTGTAATGTAAGAATTTTTAGTATATATATATATATATATATATATATATATATATATATATATATATATATATATATATATATTGTCGGCTATAGATTCTCTCAAGGGACATTTAAATTGGTATATAATGTTGGTTTTGTTTAATACATGGGTTAGTGGGGAGGAGTTAATACAAAAAATATTAAATTGGTTGTTTTTGTGTTTTTTATATCATAGAGTTGCGGTTAAATAGTTATAAATATATATATATATGCATATATATATATATATGTAAACTATTTGAGCATAACTCTATGATATATTTATATATACATATATACATATACATATATATTAACTATCTTTGCATATATATATATATATATATATATATATATATATATATATATATATATATCACAGAGTTATGTTTAAATATCTTACATATATATATACCAGTAAATAGCGTGGCAAAACTAATGAAACGCCGCCAGCATCTATGTCATATAAGTGAAATGAGTATACCATGAGGGGGATTCTGACCATATTTAAATGTGCCGTTATTTTTTATTTATTTGTTAATAAGAGGAATAGATCGAACCGTTTACTATAAATCCTATAGAATTAACTGGTTATTCTGTTAATTTCCCCCGGGCAGGACGTTGCATATGTAACAAACCTCGTACGTTTTAAGGGCTGGGAGGGCGGTGGAACTTATATATTATGATGTTCGTCGAAATTACATCGTTTGTAATAAAATGCTTCACAAGTTGGGTTGACATTATTATTATTATTATTATTATTATTATTATTATTTATTTATTTATTTATTTATTTATTTCCGGGTCCCGACCAGAGACCTAAGGTCAGAAATGGCATCATAACATTTTCCACTGAGAAGTTTTGAAAAAAAAAATCGCACATAATTTACAAAGATAAAGCACTTCGTAAGGTGTGGGCTATACTTGTGAGTACAATTTTTTTTATTTCTTTAAGGCATGGACTATGAGGGAATGCGTCTATTGGAATCTTTTCCATCAATTCGAGGGCTCCAACTACACATGGAATTGTTAATGTCCTCATGCGCCAGATTTTTGAGATTTCGATTTCAAGGTCCTTTTATTTTGATAGTTTTTTTAAAGATCTTCAACGATACATTGCAATTTGCAGAGACTGTCATGTCAATAAGAAGGCACATTTTGCTTTTGCGATCTCTAATCACGATGTCTGGACGATTAACTTTGATTGTTCTGTTTGTGTGTATTGTGAAGTCCCATAAAATTCTTACAGATCCTCGCTCTGTAACCGGGTTTGGGTGTGTTCATAACAATTTCTTGCAGTTTCCTTTCCGTAAGCGTTAAGATTTTCGTGTGCAGATACGGCCCACCCTATCGTGCCGAGTTTTATATTCAGGTTAGAAATGGCGTCATGACACTTTCCACTGACAAAAAAAAAAAAAAATTCATAGATAAAGCCCTTTGTAAAGTGTGGGCTGTACTTGTCAGAAAATTTTTTTTATCTCCTTGAGGCATGGACTTCAAGGAATCCATTCAATTAGTCTACTGCAATCTTTTCCAACCAGTCCTAGGGCTCCAACTACAACAGGGATTGTTGATGTTCCCATATGCCACATATTCGAGATTTCTATTTCAAGGTCCTTGTATTTTGACAAGTTTGTAATATCTTCAAAGATACATTGCAGTCAGCAGGGACTGCCATATCAATAAGGAGGCACTGTTTTTGTTTGTGGTCTTTAATAACAATATCTGGGCGGTTGGCTTTGATTGTTCTGTCAGTGTGTATTGTGTAGTCCCATAGAATTGTAACAGGTCCTATCTCCGTAACCGGGTCTGGGTGGTGTTCATACCAGTTCCTTTCAGTTTCCTTCCCGTAGAAGTTGCAGATTTTCCAGTGCAGATATTGGCCCACTCTGTCATGTCGGGTTTTATATTCAGTGGGTGCCAACATCGTGCAACCTGATACAAGATGATCAATCGTTTCTGAATATTTATCACAGAATCTGCCTATGACACAATATTTTAGTATATGTGCTTGATAATTCCTAGTTAGCAAGCATTGGTCCTGCCCAGCAAGGATAAAACCTTCAGTTTCCGCTTTCAAGCCTACACTACGTAGCCACTGATGGGTACGGGTTTTGTCTACGTCAGCTTGTTTGGTACGGGCAGAGTATTGGCCATGAAGCGGTTTATCTTGCCATCGCTTCTGTAACTGGTCGGTTGCATTTGTCTTTGCTGTCTTTTTTTATGTATTTTGCAGTTTCAGCCGGTGTATTGTGCTGTAGTTGTATCTCTACGCCCATTTGAAACTTCATTTTGAATTTGTTGGCTTCTTTCATTACGGAGTAAGAGACGCTTACTACTTTCATGTTCCTTGACGCATACCATCATCCAGTCTTCTGTAGTTTCCAAATATCTTTGGAGGCTAATTTTGTAGTTTTGTAGGACAGTTCTAGTTGAACTAATCCTCTGCCTCCTTCGGATTTGGACACATACAGACTATCAACATCAGCTTTGGGATGATGCATGCGATAGCAAGTGAGAAGCTTTCTCGTTTTGGCGTCCATTCGTTTAATTTCAGCTATGGTCCAGTTAATGACATTAAAGCTGTATTGCACCACAGGGACAACCAATAGGTTTATGGCTGATATTCTGTTTTTTGAGTTTAGCTCAGTATTTAGTACCAGACGTACACGCCTGTAGTACTCTTTTCTTATTTTTTTCATCAATTGAATTCATAATTTTTTGGGTCGTCTGTTTCAGTTGTTTTTGGTATAAGGTGTGTAATACCTTCAGTAATCCATTCCGGGATTTTATTGGGATTATTTACAAGCGTTGATAATGTTTTTGCAAGAATTTCATGGGTAGATGAGAGATGATACAGCCAGAAATTGGGCAACTTGTCATTTCCTGGGGATTTCCATTTTGGGGATTTCGTTAGAGCTTGCCTAACATCATCTGTGGATATATTTTCCCATTCTTGCAGAGGTGTATCCAGCAGTCGTTCTTCTTCACGCTGTATCCATTCTGCATTTGGATTATATTCCTTCGGGCTGCTCCAAATATTTTCCCAAAATGTCTGTACATTATCAATCGATGGTGGCCTTTCGACATGTATAGGTGTTTTTCCAATTTCCCTGTAATATTTCTTAAGATCTGTTCTGAATATTTTATTTTGGCGATAGAACCTACAACGTTTTTCGTATCGTCTTGTTCTCTGCGCCTTTAGCTGAAGTTTCTGCTTCAGCATTTCCTTGATTGATGGAATATCAATTAGGGATTTAATGTTATATTTCCGCTTGATCTTTTTGCTTTTACGTGTGGAAATATTAGGGTTTCTGGTGAGATCATCTAATATAGAAAGGTCACATCTGATTTGTTTTATTTCTCGAATCAGTTTGGTTTTCCAAGCTGTTTCTCTGTGTCTGTTAATTTTATTTATTGTCTTGACCCCAAGCTTCCGAGTCGCTGCTAAAGCTGTGGCGTATATGACGTTGTTAACTTCTGTGATGTTTCCCAGTGGTTTATCTGTGTTTCCAGAGCAGCATTGTATATTTTCACGATGTGCTTGTTGGAATTCGTCATATGGATTTTCGGGAGCTGGTCTCTGTCTGACAATTGTATGAAAGTTACTCTGCTGAGTACTTGGATGACGTCATTTTTCGCTTCGGTGATTTCAGCTTCGTGGTTTTCAAGGAATTCTAACTTATTGTCACTGAAGATGACTCCAGGTACATTTTCTGGAGAACTGCAGGTTGTGTTTAAGGTAGAGTGTTGGGTTTCATTTCCTGGGAGATTATTTCGTATTTCATTCGCTTTAGCGTCCACCTCATCCTCTGTTGCATTCCTTATTTCTACATTCGTCTCAATAGAGTTTTAGTGATGGGTCATAGTATTTTATTTTATATCTATTTTTATCTTATCTATTTCTGCCTTTGAGAGTCTGTTGTTTCGCATGATGTCCCTACGGACATTGGCAAACATGTTTGGATTGAGGTTAGGTCTTATATCATTTCCCACCGTACTTCTCCATATTTGATATGTTTGATTGGTGGTGTTCTTTGCTGGGTTTTTGAGTGCAGGGAAGAAGGATGCCATGAATTTCGATACTCTTCGCGGCTCCATTTCATTCGTTTACTTTTTATTAGTCGATTTGGTATTGAGTCACTTTGTCCAAGGTTGGCAATAATCCGGGTTTGGTCACCTAGTGTCTCTTCGTGTGTGGAAGTGTTTGTTCCAGTGACAGACTTTTCGTCCTCAGACTGGTTCCTCTCTGAGGGACGCGGCCCTTGTTGTCCCGGTTGGCGGCCGATCCGGTATGAAATATTATTCGTATTCACTGAAATTAGTAGAGATGAGTTTTAACCTTGACCGCCAAAGGGTAATTATGTTCAGGTTACCAGCTTTAGGACGAGTCTCGAAGAAGATCCAAGAGCACGCCCAAACAATGAGATTTTGGATTTACTAATATATCAAAGGTAGAATAGTTCATAAGAGTGTATGATATTCAGTGGGGTAGACGATACTATATTTTAACTTAGTATAAGTCGGAGTGACCACTCCAAGGAGGATAATCAGATTTTGGTATATAGACTTAAAAAAAAAGGGAAAGAGAAAAGGGAACTGAAAAGGAAAGAATTAACTTGAGTCAAAAGAATTTAGAATCATATCAAACTACAGGAAAAGTATCATTCAAAAATGGCATATTTACCATTTCTTACAAGTTCGGGGCATGGCAAAAGTAACTTTCCACAAATGTTCAATTTTCCGTCGCCAACGACAGATACTTATCAAATTTTATGGGGTAGGCTGGATCTTCTGCTACAGATTGGTAGGGGGGGGTAATATCAAAGAATTCATTAAACAAAGGGGTAGAAGCAAAGCAGTAAAAGTTATACTTTTTCGGCCATCTCTCAGCCTACTAGCCACTAAAAGATATATATTTAAATTTTCACTCAAAGAGATGATAGTCAAAGGTAAGATTGTAGGAAAATTACACCTGTAGCCATGAAAACAAAATAAAATAAAAATAAAAATACAATATGATACCTGTCAATGCGGATACATACACATGTACATAATATACGTATATATATATATATATATATATATATATATATATATATACGAACTATTATTATTATTATTATTATTATTATTATTATTATTTCTTCCTTTGATTAATGTTATATACATTTTTTCGTCCGAGTCTCAACCAGAGACCTAAGGTCAGAAATATATTCATGACTTTTTCACCGAACATAGGAGGATTCTCATTTAATTGATAGCACTTTTTTTAGTAAATAGGATGTTCTTTGTAGGATGATTTTCTGGGATACTTGCATGTTGTTGTTCCCTGGAACACTGTTAGTAAAATTATTCATTCCTTTTCTCACGAGTCCGAGTGTTCTAATGACTATTGGTACAGCCCCAGTCTTCATTTCCCACATTCTGTTAATCTCGATTTTCAGGTCTTTGTATTAGGATAATTTCTGGATAATTTTCATGGAGGTATTTCTCTCAGATGGAATTGCTATGTCAATAAGCACACAACTCCTGAATTTCTTTCTCTTATAATGTTATCAGGTCTATAGGCTTTTATTTCAC
The DNA here is from genome assembly GCA_903632075.3 of Acanthosepion pharaonis. NCBI lineage: Eukaryota > Metazoa > Mollusca > Cephalopoda > Sepiida > Sepiidae > Acanthosepion > Acanthosepion pharaonis. The sequence goes on along the minus strand of CAHIKZ030005632.1, from coordinate 3,781,154 downwards.
TGTCAATTTGAAATGACATGTCCTAGTGGATAGTTACATCGTTATATTAGGTAACTGTGTCTGGTTGGGTGTCATACAATCTCTCCGTTGTGTCAATTTTGTGTTTCTTGCATATAATTCAATGCATATATATATCGCTACCTTGTTTATGTCTTTGGGTATAATCATTATCAAAGCAGTTATATAAAATCATATTATTTAGAATCAGATATGTCTGTTATACTTTAAACAATAGCATAATAAACCATATGGTGGCACATTTACAATACAGTTTATATGAATCCCATATATTAGCCGATTGTTTCGTTGTAGATGAATAGATCGAGTAATAAATTAAAATAAGAGTCGAGTAAGTTAGAGTCTTTAATTATTTTGCATTTCATAAATTACCTCTGTATTAATACTTCCCCCACCTCGCACTCTGTCTTTCTGTCTGAGTCTCTCTCTCTCTCTCTCCTCTCTCTCTCTCTCTCTCACACACACACACACACACACACACACACACACTCACACACACACACACGGCATAAGTGAGCAAATACCGGCGTCATTGTTTCCGGCGACCAGAAGAAAACAAATTTTACCGGCAGCCGGAAGTTAACAGAACAATGGAGAGGAAGTCAAAGCATCAGAAGACGGAAGTTGAATGGACTGTTCAATTGGATTTCTGGTTAGCTACGACATATTAGATCTAAAAAATATAGACCACGCCTTATGTTTGTGTTATATATATATATATATATATATATATATATATATATATATATATATGTGTGTGTGTGTGTGTGTATACATAAATATATATATACATACACACACATGTAGATAGATAGATAGATAGATAGATAGATAGATAGATAGATAGATAGATAGATTAGGGAATATACATAGTATCCCAGATCGATAGCACGATTCGGAACGGTCAGTGAGTATTTAGTTTGCATGAAACTCTCTGTCGGGCTAATGACGTGGGATATAAGATATAGTCACTAATATATACTTAATAGCTCTGTTAAATAACATTGAGCACTGCTCTTACAAACACCTTAGAAAAAATATGTATTTACGTGCAAGTATTTATTTGCTTACGTATGTTTTTCATCATACATATATATATATATATATATATATATATATATATATATATATATATATATATATATATATGACTACTAAAATATTTCTTATATATATATATATATATATATATGTGTGTGTGTGTGTGTGTGTGTGTGTGTGTGTGTGTGTGTGTGTGTAATCACGAGTCACTCATATTTATTCACTAGATCCTACCTGTGATATCACAGGATATATAACCAGTTAAATATTGGATTTTAAGAAAAAATTCCCAACATATTTATATGCACGGTTTGCAAAGAATCTGGTTTTCAGACACAATCTAAATACATTTTATTGTGTAAAATGTCCAGTTTTTATGATGCAGCAGTGAGCCACTTTTTTTCATATATATATATATATATATATATATATATATATATATATATATATATATATATATATATATATATCCCCGTCTGTCTATTTGCCACTGTAAATCTTTTTTCCCCTGTTCTTCTTCCTCTTCTCTACTGGTAATATCTCGAGGAAGATCTGAACTTCTCTAAATTAACGATTTGTCCATCGATTTAATAACAAAACTGCCATCTTCCTCCAACAAACGCAGCGTTTGTGTTTTGCTGAAAACTAATGGCCGATCGTTAAGCCTTGAATTGGGTTGAATATCAGAGCTGATCGCCTTCGAGATGCAAATAATCGAATTGTATCTGAGGTCTTTTCATGTGCTTTTTTTCTGTCGTATTTACGATTCTATAGGTTTCTTATTTGCTGTCGGGCGAAACATTCTGACAAACATTGGCTCAGCTGCGCCAATCTGAAGTGCACTTTTCCCAATGGCATAAAAGGTGACATTTGTCGACACCTCGTCCTGAACGATTTGGAAGCCGAAATCGAACTTTTATTTTTCTTGTTACTGTTACACTCGCACTTAGAAAAGCTTTTGTCTTTCAACATCCCGTTTTTCTATTTCAGAATCCTCTAAGGCAATGACACGCCACTTTTTGGTGTATTGTCTTTGTTGAGGATATAATGGTCGACAATGCCTCTTCTTCTTCTTCTTCTTCTTCTTCTGTTCATTTTTTTTTTCAGACAAGTAGCATTTGGTAGTTTTCACTTAAGATCAAATAACAGCAAGATTTCAGAATACGACAGCACTCTCCTACATATTCTACTATTATTGCATTAATATCCACACCAGTAGATACTTTTGCTTGAGATCAAATGCAGTATTGTTCTTCGGTGTTTGAAATGCTCAAATTCATCCTGTTTTCGGGGGTCACCTAGTTTGTTTTTTCTACAGCTAACCATTTTTTCGAATTTTTGCAAAACTTTCTTGATTTTCTTCATGGATAGTCAGGAAACATCGAATATACTAGAATTCTTTCCAATGCTCGACAAAGTTTAAATATTTATGCATATTTTCAAACAGTCCGGATCCATTCTGTGGTCTATTCGACCAATTGTGTCCAATGTTTGAAATAGTTTGTATTTGTATGATAAGCTGCTTCAATTAATTTTTACTTTAAAATATTTACATTATTCTGTTTTGTACTTATAATCAGACGATTGCTGTTTGCTCATTTTTTAGTAAACAAATTATAACCTAACACATCTATGAGGTTCCAACTCTATATCTTCCCCGAATGTTGAGGTTTTATTATTTGAGGAAAGGATTCGTTAAGGTCAAACCAAATAAAAGATGTAGATGCAAAATTTAAACGTAAACGAATCCTATGTTACAAAATCAATTGTCTTTTTTTTTTCAAAAATTGAATTTAATTGAATTATTATTGGCATTGATCTGGCATCTCGTCTGCAGTCGCTCTTTCACAGACAGGCGTTGCCTCCCTCTGCCTTTTTTACAAATACTTTCATGGTAACTACTCTGATGAACTGCTTTCGCTTATTTCCAGACTTCAAGAATTTAAGCGTTCTATTAGCCGGCATCTCGCACTCACATTTTCACTGTCGAAATTGTTAAATGTAGCCGGCACTTCAACTCCAATAGCTTCATGTCTCACACCTCTTGCCTGTGGAACTCCCTCCCCTCTTCCTGTTTCCTTGATAGCTATAATCTCCAACTATTCAAATGTAATGTCAATCGACGTCTCCAGATGCCTTGATCTATCCCCTATCCTTCTCTTCATCCTTTCCTCTATCATTCCTATTTGCTCTCGCTCCAACTCTCTGTAACCCCTTGCATGCTAGTGACTTCTCCCGTTGCTTGGGTTGAAACGCTTAAAAATATTTTGATCTTGCAAATGACATTGTGGATGGAAAATATGTTACAGTTTATGCTTACATTTTAATTATGTATGGAAAATTTACTTTTTTATTCACTTGCATATTTTTATATAGATTCTTCTTCTTCTTCTTCTTCTTCTTCCCCTTCTTCCTCTTCTTCTTCTTCTTATTATTATTATTATTATTATTATTTTATTTTTATTGGTTTTTGGGGCATACTCATTTCTTTCCGGGTCCCAACCAAAAGAAATAGCATCATAGCATATACCACTGAGCAATTTTTGAAGCAAAAAACCCCTAAGATCACACATATTTTACTTAGTTAAAACACTTTGTAATGTGTTGGCAGTACTTGAGAGTTCAATTCTTTTATTTCCTTAATGTATCTCTTCAACTGGTCTATTGGAATCTTTTCCAATCAATCCGAGTTCTTCAACGACAACTTGTGTCGCTGACGTCCTCATGTGCCACATATGTGAGATTTTGATTTCAAGGTCCTTGTATTTTGATAGTTTTTGAAGATCTTAAAAGATATATTACAGTCTGCAGGTACTGCCATGTCAACAAGAAGGTACATTTTGTTTTTGCGGTCTCTGATCACAATGTCTAAGCGATGATCTTTCATTGTTCTCTCTCTGTGTATTATACAGTCCCATAAAATTGTTACAAAACCTATTTCTGTTACCAGGTCAGGGTGGTGTTCATAACAATTTCTTTCAGTTTCCTTTCCGTAAAAGTTGCAGATTTTCTAATGAAGATATTAGCTATCATGCTCCGTTTTATATTCAGCGTTTGCCAATACGTGCAACTGGATTCACGAGAGTCAATTGGTTCTGGATATTTATCGCAAGATCTGCATTTTTGGTTAACATAATTTTTCATTATGTGTGCTTGTTAATTTATAATCATCAAGCATTGGTACTGTGAAGCAAGAATAAAACATTCGATTTCAGTTGTTAACGTTGCCCTACGTAACCGCTAATGGGTACATGGTTTGTCTACACGATCTTGTTTGGTACAGGCAGAATATTGAATTGACCATGAAGCGGTTTATCCTGCCATTGATTATGTATCTAGTCAACTGCATTTGGCTTTGCTTCCTTTTTTAATATTTTTGCATCAGCAGTAGATTTATTATATTTTATTAGCATTTCTTTGAAACATGTATCTCCATCTTGAACTTGTTGGCTTCCTTTAATACTGATGTTTCTTAGTTCTTTCCTGTTCTTTCTCACAGATCATCATTCAGTCCTCTTCAATTTCCCGGTATCTTAGAAGTAGGATTGTTGTAGTTTTGTGAGACAGTTCTAGTTGAACTAATCCTCTGCCTCCTTCTGGGCACATATAGACGATTACCATCAGCTTTGGGATGATGCATGCGGTAGCAAATGAGAAGTGTTCATTCGCTTAATTTCAGCTATGGTCCAGTTAAGGACATTAAAGCTGTATTGCACCACAGGGACAGCCAAGGTGTTTATGGATGATATTCTGTTTTTTGAGTTAAGCTCGATACTTAGTAACAGGTGTACACACCTTTAGTAGTCCTTTCTTACCTCTAACTAATCCTCTGCTTCCTTCGGATTTGAGCACATACAGAGGATCAACATCAGCCTTGGGATAATGCATGCGGTGGCAATGAAAAGCTTTTTTTTTCTTCTCGTTTTGGCGTCCATTCGCTTAATGTCAGCTATGGTCCAATTAAGAATGTTGAAACTGTACCGCACTATCTGTGCAGCCAATGTGTTTATAGCTGATATTCTACTCTCTTTTTTTTTATTCGTCTCGGTATTCTTAACTAAACGCACATGTCTGTAGTATTATTTTTAGATTTATCTAATCCGAAATCTATACCTATGTCGTCACTGAGATATTTTACAGTATTGACGAGACCTTTCAACTTTTTGTCGTCTTTAGCAAAATGTTTGACATCATCAAGTTAGACTAGTTGATTGAACAATTTCTTCTTTACTTTTTACCCATAGCTATTATTGTTTAGTTTATACATAAAGGGGATTAAGTATAGACAAAAAACAAGGGGTGGAAGGGAGTCTCCTTGAAAGTTTCCTCGTTCGATATTCAGGCGGTTGGAAGTGGCAGTGCCTTTGATGGGATTTCGGATCTAATTTGGTTTCCTACATTCCCATGCGGTGTTTAAAGGCATTTACTATCGCTGAAGAAAATTCGTATATTTTCAAAGTCTTAAGTATCCAAGAGTCTGGCACACTATCAAAGACCTTTACATTAATTTTATATTCGGTTGGTGCAAAAATAATGACGTAATAATGTCGTTTTTTGACGTATTTTTAACGTCGAAAAACGACATTATTACGTCATTATTTTTGCACCAACCTAATATATGCTGAGCTGTAGTTTTCCAAGTATGAAACTTTCCTGCATCGCTTCTGTTCCAAAAGAAGAATGTTGCCTTCTTAGAGATATAAATACGGTTCGTCAGAATAGACGTGCTCAATTTATATGTTGTGGACAGATATATAATTGGCCTATAATTTTTCGGATCATCCGTTTCACGCACTTTTGATAGGAGATATATAATACCTTTAATGATCCATTCTGGGACTACAGGGATTAGTAATAAGAATTGATACAGATGGTGAAAGGGATTTATGGACTGATGGCGAATGATAAAGCCAAAAATTGGGTACCGTGTTATTTCATGGAGATTTCCATTGTTGGGATTTCTTTAGAGCTTGCCTAACATTAATCTTGGTCATATTTCCCATTCTTGTTGAGGTTTATTCATCATTGGTTCTTATCGTTGGATCCTCTCTGCACTGGGGTTATAGTCTTTTAGGCAGCTCCAAATATCCTCCTGACATTTCTGCACTTTTTCAATAGATGGTGTTTTTCCAGGTCACGGTGAAGTAATGGATAGCGGCTCGGATTGAGAAATCGGAGAGCCGAGTTCGAATTCCAGCCGAATCCATTAAATTCACTTACGTGCTAACACCCTTGGGAAAGGTACGAATCCTCCTCTTCTCCTTCAGCTATGAGTAAGTAGCAGGACAGACCGGGTACTATAGCCTTGGATGGCAATTGTCTACTGCAGAACGAAGTGACAACCTACTGCGGGAAAAACATCAGCCCGGTAAGTCATGTATCGAAAGATACATGATCGCCTAAGCGTGTATCACGCATGACACATAACTGACTGATATATATATATATATATATATATATATATATATATATATATACAGATAGATAGATAGATAGATAGATAGATAGATAGATAGATAGATAGATGGATGGTGGTGGTTTTATGACATCAATAACTGCTTTTCCAATTTCCTTGTAAAATTTCTTAAGACCCGTTTTGGAATATCTTATTTTGACGGCAGAAATTACAAAGCTTTTCGTATCGTCTGTTCTCTGTTTCTGCAGTTCCTGTTTTATTAATTCTTTGATGAAATGTCATTTAGCAATTTAATTTTATATCATCGCTTGATCTTGCATTTGTGTGTTGAGACATTTGTATTTCTGGAGATCCCATCTAATACCGATAACTCACATTTGATCTCCTTTATTTCTCGTTTCAGTTTTGCCTTCCAAGCTGGCGCATTTTGTCTTTTATTTGATCTTTTCATTTTCTCGACACAAAACTTTCCCAGAAGCTGCGAAAGCTGTTGCATATTATTTTCGTCTGTGATGTTTCCCGGTGGTATTTCCGTTAACAGTGTTTGCAGTGCAGCGTTGTATATTTGCACAACCAGTTTGTTGAACTTTTGGGAGCTGGTTTCTGTTGACATTTCTGTGAGAGTTATTCTGATGACTACTTGGATGCTGTAATGTTACGCTTCGTTGATTTCATCTCAGTTGTTTTCAAGGAATTCTGCCGTAAAGTTGTTTGACACATCTTCTGTGGCATAATCTGGATAACTGCAGTTTATGTCCCAGATAGATTCTTCAGTTTTATTTCCTGAGAGATTATGATTTCGTATCTCATTTATTTTAGTTTTTAGCTCATTCTTATATCATTTACCTCATCATTTTATTGTTTGAATGATGGCTTATTGCATTCCGTCTTATATGTATATATTTTTTATCTGAATATTTCCGCATTTGAGTCTTTGAATTCGGGCAATGTCTCTGCGGTCATTGGCAAGCATGTTGTTTGCGTTAAGATAGGGTCTTGCACCAGTTTCTACCGTAGGTCTTCATATGTGGTATGTCTGATTGGTTTTGTTCTTTTGTGGATTTTCTAGTTCGACGTAAATGGATGCCATGACTTGTTGATAATCTTCGCGAATTCATTTCGTTCGCTTTTTTTTTAATTTATTTGGCCTTGGATCACTTGATCTAAGGTTGGAAAAAATCAGGGTTTGTTGACCAGGTGTCTCACCCTTATTGAAAGAGTTTCTTCCTGTGACAACATTTATGGCTCTAGATTGTTTCCTCTCTGTTTATTATTATTATTATTATTATTATTATTATTATTATTATTTCCTTTGATTTTCTGATGTGTACACATTTCGTTCGGGGTCCCGGCCAGAGACCTAAGGTTAGAAATGGCATCATGACATTTTCCATTGACACACACACACACACACATATATATATATATATATATATATATATATATATATATGTATGTATGTATGTATGTGTACATATATATATATATATATATATATATATATATAAAGCCCTTCGTAAGGTGTGGGCTGTACTTGTGAGAACAGTTATTTTGTATTTCTTTATGGCATCGGCTTCCAGGAATCCCTTACATTTAGTCTACTGAAATCTGTTCCAACCAATCCGAGGGCTCCAACTGCAACACGGCTTGTTGATGCTTCCATGTGCTACATTTTTGAGATTTCGATTTCAAGTTTCTTGTATTCTGATGGCTTTTTGAATATCTTCAAAGATACATTGCAGTCCGCAAGGACTACCCTAGCAATAAGGATGCACATTTTTTTTTGTTTCCTGTCTCTAATAACAATGTCTGGGCGGTTAGCTTTGTTTCTTCCGACTGTGTGCATTGTGTAGTTCCATAGAATTGTAACAGATCCTATCTTCGTAACAGGGTCTGGGTGGTATTCATACAACTTTCTTTAAGTTTCCTTTCCGTAGAAGTTTCATATTTTCCACTGCAGATATTGGCCAACTCAGTCATGCCGGGTTTTATATTCAGTGGGTGTCAATCCCGTGCAAACTGATACAAATGATTAACTGTTCCTGTGTAATTATCACAGAACCTGCAGTTTTGGCTAACAATATTTTGTATGTTTGCTTGATAATTTTTAATTAACAAGCACTGATCCTGTGTAGCAAGGATAAAACATTTCGATTCAGTTTTAACCCTGTACTATATAGCCACAGGTGGGCCGGGGCTTGTCTACATCAGCTTGTTTGGTACGGGTAGAGCATTATCTATGAAGCGGTTTATCTTGCCATTGTTTCTGTATCTGGTCGGTTGCATTTTTTTTTTGTTTTTTGCTTTCTTTTTTATGTATTTATTATTATTTATATTTCCTTTGATTTCTGGCGTTTACACATTTCTTCCCGGTTCCCGCCCAAGGTTAGAGATGGCATCATGACACTTTCCAATGACAAATCAATAAGGAACCATATTTTTGTTTGTGGTCTCTAATAACAATTTCTGGGCGGTTGGCTTTGATTGTTCTGTCGGTGTGTATTGTGTGGTCCCATAGAATTGTAACAGGTCCTATCTCCGTAACTGGGTCTGGGTGGTGTTCATACCAGTTTCTTTCAGTTTCCTTGCCGTAGAAGTTGCAAATTTTCCAGTGCAGATATTGGCCAACTCTGTCATGTCGGGTTTTATATTCAGTGGGTGCCAACATCGTGCAACCTGATACAAGATGATCTATCGTTTCTGAATATTTATCACAGAATCTGCATTTTGGGCTGACACAATATTTTAGTATATGTGCTTGATAATTCTTAGTTAACAAGCATTAGTCCTGTGCAGCAAGGATAAAACCTTCAGTTTCAGCTTTCAACCCTGCACTACGTAGCCACTGATGCACTGATGGGTACGGGTTTTGTCTACGTCAGCTTGTTTGGTACGGGCAGAGTATTGGCCATGAAGCGGTTTATCTTGCCATTGTTTCTGTATCTCGTCGGCTGCATTCGTCTTTGCTGTCTTTTTAAGTATTTTGCAGTTTCAGCCGGTGTATTGTCCTGTACTTGTAATTCTTCGCCCATTTGTAAGTCCATTTTGAATTTGTTGGCTTCCTTTATTACAGAGAAAAGACGCTTACTACTTTCATGTTCTTTGACACATACCATTACATAGATTTCTGCAGTTTCCAAGAATCTTTGGAGGCCAATTGTTGTAGTTTTGTAAGACAGTTCTAGTTGAACTAATCCTATGCGTCCTTCGGATCTGGGCACATATAGACGATCAACATCAGCTTTGGGATGATGCATGCAGTAGCAAATGAGAAGCTTTATCGTTTTGGCGTTCATTCGCCTAATTTCAGCTATGGTTAAGTTAAGGACATTAAAGCTGTATTGCACCACAGGGACATCCAATGTGTTTATGGCCGATATTCTGTTTTTTGAGTTTAACTCAGTATTTAGTACCAGACGTACACGCCTGTAGTACTCTTTTCTTTTTTTTCCTTCATTTGGTGGTGTCGTATGCCATCTCCTTCGATAATTCCTAGGTACTTATAAGCTTCATCATGCTCCAGTTCCCTAATCTTTGTGACAAAATCTAAATCTATTAAGGGTGTTTCTGTACTTCTACCTTTCTTGAATGTTACTTTTGCACATCTATCTAATCCGAAGTCCATACCTATGTCGTCACTGAAGTATTTTACAATATTGACGAGGCCTCTCAACTCATTGTCGTCTTTGGCAAAGAGTTTGAGATCATCCATGTAGAGTAGGTGACTGAATATTTTCTTATTTATTTTGTAACCATAGCTACTGTTGTTCAGTCCATGCGTAAGGGGGGTTAAGGACAAACAAAACAGAAGGGGAGAAAGAGAGTCTCCTTGAAAGATTCCACGTCCGATATTCAGACGGTTGGATATGGCAGTGCCTCTGGTGTCACTAAGGCATAGTTTCGTGTCCCACATCCCCATGCTCTGCTTAAGGAAAATTAATACCACATGGCAGACTTTATACACTCCCAAAGTTTTAAGGATCCAAGAATGTGGAACACTATCAAAGGCTTTTAATCAATCCACGTTACGCTAAGATTTCTACGTCTACTGCTGCAATTTTCCAGGATCATTTTATCTATCAGTAATTGATCTTTGCAGCCATATGAACCTCTCCTGCTTCCCTTCTGTTCCAGGAGAAGAATGCTGTTTTTATCGAAAAAGGAATAAGCACGGTTCGTCAGGTTTGGTTTATTTTGTTTAACGACATATCAACCTCAATGGGTTATTTAATGCCATCAACATTCTTAGGATAGATTCTTATAAATCAAGTATGTAGTCTTTGGTTTACATTGGTTTGGTTTATTTTGTTTTACTGCATATCAACCTCAATGAGTTATTTAATGCTAACAAAAAATTTTATTGCTGGTAATATTTTGTTTTGTCAAAAATCTGTCTCTGGTAATATATTTCCTGGACGTAGCACAAAGAATACACAACCGCCGCCTATAGAATTTGGGGAGGAAATATCAAGTTATGAATACCAAAATCATAAACTGACTGACGTAATAACAGGCAAAACGCTTATCCGAATGTAACAATTCACAGTAAGTAGCCTTGGTAAAGGCTTTGGTGCGCTCACAGGGAATATAACCCTCAGGAGGGCTAGGGTTAAAATAAACTTACAATAGAAGTAAAAATAAACTGACATATCGTTTCAAAACAGACCTGCAAATATATTTATATTTACATTTACAAATGGAATAACATATCGATTAAAAAAATATTTACAAGTGGTAAATAGTATAATTAAATCATAAACAGCTGATTCGGCGTTTCTTATCACGTTTGCAGTGCCTCTTGATAAACAACAATTTTGTCTTTCCGTCTGGAGTATAAATAAATAAATGATTGGGATTGCCGACTCTTGAAAATTCCACATAAAGTTGGCTATGGGAGAAAATCGGTTCTGCAAAGTTAAGGCGTACCACATCCAAGAACTGCCGCTTAGATTAATGGTTATTGAAAAACTCAGTTTCACCGGGAATTGCAGCCGCTTGAACTGGAAGGCATATCCGAGGAAATAAGTAGAATTTTAGGAATAAATACAGCCTCATCGATTGCTTCGCCAGTAAGAATTGTCGCCTTCAAGACTGTTAGCATCATCGTCTTAATTTTAAGTCGTGTGATATTACATAGCTTTGGTGGATCCATGTTTCTTAGCATCACTGGTGCTCTAATCTTAACGCGCAAATTGTGAGGCGGAAGGCCTTCTGGTCTTAGGCTACTCAAAGATTCGACTGGATAATTCACAGCTTCATCGGCGTTTAGTACAGCGTCCATGGAATTGTAGCTCCGACGCTCACCTTGCAACTCTTCCAGAAGTTTGATGTTCAAATCATCAACTGCCACATTCCTTGGAGCTAAAATGGTACGCGTTCTCAGCCAGTTGTAGACTGGAAACTGATTTTTCAGGTTAGGAAACACATTAGTCATTTGTTCCTTTAAATCACATACCATATGCCCAAAAGGCAAACTGACACGGCCATACTTCTCGCCATCCAAAGTGCCATTGCCAACATCCAATAGTTGCCTAGAAAAAATACCAGCATTCTCATCATCAGAGAGATTGTCATTCCACAAATATCACCCGCAACAACGATATGCTTTTTTAAGGGTAGTTTGAAATATTCGCAAATAAGCTCAACTTAAATGTTATTTTACGTTTAAATGACCGAATGGGTCAAGCCAATTTCTTTGTATTTAATAAATTCAAACGTTGTAAATTTAATGATGAACATGGCGAAATCTGAAATAAATGCAATGTAAACGAATTAATGTTTTTTTTCCAATGTAAGCACACCACGGAGATCGTATTCAAAGAAAGATTATCATGAATTAATATTTTAAATTAAGATGTTATTTAGAAAATGACATGCAATTCGTTCAGATGGTTTCGCCTAAATTTTAAAAATCGAATAAAGGTCCATATCTGTCTTTTGGAATTTTAAGCTTTATAAGAGTTATTATTTCGAAATCTCCCTTCCTTAAACAAGTTACGGCAAGGTGCAGTCTAAGAGCCCTTGAGGTTCCATTATAGATATTTCTATAAAAAATACAATTACCCTCGTAAAAAACTGGATGTTAGTTTAACATGTACCGAAACATTTAATCAATATTAGTTCACGGGTTTAGGTGCCAACTTGATTCAGATTGAAGGATGGAAATTTCCATAAAGATTGTTTAATGATTATGCTTCATCTTAATGCAAGGAAAGGTATTTTTAATACTAAAATTCATTCAATACATGCCACTCAAGTTAGAATGTGACTGAAGGAGGTGTGTGATTGAACATTAGAGATAGCAGTATCTGAATATTGTGAGGATGAGGATGATATATGTAAATTCACCGCTGTCTTGTAGCATTTAAAATTTTAATAGTCAAGGATGGATTAACGGGGTAGTCGGTTCCACAAAGACGTATGAAGTACAGAGATAACATGATTGTTATTCGAATCTATAGACGTCCCAGGGCGTACTGTAAAAGTCTGAACTAGTGGTGCTAAAGAATGGGAGCTTCTCTGAACATTTGCCGAGGAAATAGCAATAAAATAACGATATGCTAGCGACTTTGCGTTTGTGGGAAGTAGGCTGCAGTGCGGAAGATATTCATCAGCCACAAAACCCCGTAAACGATTTTGAACGTTATCAAAGCTAAGAAACGAGCATTGAGTAACTTTGGGTCATATTTGCTCTTAACTTAATCTTGTAAAATTATGGCATGGTAGAAGGAATCAAGTACTACCCGCGGCGAGATAATGAGCTGGTCATTTTTTTTCCAGTACCTTTATCAATGTATCGTATATGTCTATATAAAGGATTAAGTGGGTACCTCGAGGTGATGTAATAGTTAGCAAGCTTGTGTTGGTAAAACAATTACGACTGAGTAGTGAGTTCGATATACACTGGGTGCCCCATACTTTCGGGTTTGTGCCACATCTGAGCTACGCTTGGAAAATCAATACAAAGGATTATGTCTATATTTCTGAGATGAGGTATTATGTACATTATTTACATTATTCGGACTATTGTCATTATCTTTGCCGCCATATTTATCACACCGTTTCGGCCGATGTACGCTCCGGCCTTCTTCAGGTGGTTGGAATGTCGAACTGAATCCTTTATTTCGTTCACTGTTCTAGTTCCACGTGCCATGTTTGATGGATATCAGTTATTAGTTATCTCCTGTTAATTTCCCTGCCTTAACCGGGTATTGAACTCACACACTTTGCGTCCTGCCACTGGATCTAACCAACGCCTTTATCCACTGTGCCATGTGTCCTTTCGGTCTTGTGCCACATCTAAGCTACGCTTAGAAAATCAGTGGGGCACCTCGGTGTAGTGCAATGGTTAGCAAGCTTCTGCCGCTAAAACAATTATGACTGAGACGTGAGTTCGATCCTCACTGGGTGCCCCATCCGTTCGGCCTTGTGCCACATGTAAACTACGCTTGGAAAATCACTATAAAGGATTAGGTTGCAAATTTTTACTGGTTCGCTCGTATGTAGATTTTAGCAAAAGAACATTTTCAAAATGTTTTGTTTTCAAATCGATCGGAATTTCGTGGAATGGAACAAAAAGTTTACATTTTTTGGTTGTTGTTTGTTTTTGTTACTTTGAATATAAGTAGTTTGCTGACCGCCTGATAATGGACAATGTCCGGCGTATTTCTCTTTCCCGCCAATTGGCATCGTATCACGTTTCGAATCCTCCTGTCTGAACAGAAAAGTAAGAAGGCACTTCTCTCTTTTATTTGATAGGTTCCCTGGCATTCGACCAAAATGTCTTTACTGTAGCCAATACTGATATTCGATACAATTTGTGTCATTTTAAGTACATGCGTGTGGTGGAGCTCATGTCTATTTCAGTATAAATGCGTCAGCGCTTTGCTTTCTGGATCCATTTCTGCGATTTGCCATATTTTGCCAAAAGCAATCAGGTCAAGACACGCCATCGTCGATCGCACTCCGAATAAATCACATGTAAATGTTTTGCCTTGTACAGTTAACGTTGGCTTCTCTGTTGTATTGAATTAAAAAAAAAAAAATACCTGTTTAATTGTATCCTTTTAAGAAATTGCTTAACTTCTGTAGTTCTATTAAATAATAGACACGAGTTAACGGTTTTTTGTAGGCATCATCAGATTTTTGGTTTGAATTATTAGATAAAAAAATTTATATAACTTGCTTAACAAATAGCCCAATCATCAGATTCATAGTAGGAATAATTAACTACAAACATGCATACAACATAACACACTTCATAATCCATAGCCTAAATTAGTAGTTTAAATACCTTACATATAAGATAACCCTTTATGAAGTCGTCAAAAACAAACGTTACGAAAGTTTTTCTTTTTTTATATGCACAATTCCTTTCATAATAAAATAAAATAAAATAAAATAAATAAATCTCCATAAACAAGAAAACTAGACGATGGCCAATACATCTTCCGTTTCATTTTTGACACCTCTAACTTTCCCCTGACTTGACACCTTGAAAGTATCTCTATACCGCTACTTATTATAAACACCCTACACTCGCCTACCCAATTTAGACAATTCACCATAGCTGTTACCATGGGGATTTTGATTTCAATTTTAAAACAAGTAAATTTCAGATATACGTTATTCCAACAAAAAATTTCGCTTGAAGATGGAACGGAGCCCATTTTACTTTCAACTCAATTTAATTTAAAGGATTATATTGAAGTTTTCGGCTCTTGTTTTGAAACATGAGACCTCTTATGTAGCGATTTGGAATCATATTTTTAAATAAATAATTATATATATATTTGTGGTTTCTGCGCATAACTTTTTAGTCGATATCACCCCATGCTAGGCATTAAAGCCACTATGACACAAGTGGTTACAGGTAGTGGGAGAATAGGGAACACAAACTTTAATAATGAATAGGAAGAGAACAGAGTAATCAGAAGGCCAATTGATAGCGATTGCCATTGTATTTATTTTTTGCAGATTAGTCCAGAAGTGCGAACTGTTAGTGTAGAATCTATCTATATAGCGAATTTAAAATTTAATACAGAATTGTAATAGAGAATATATATATATATATATATATATATATATATATATATATATATATATATATATTAATAGATCAGCCTAATGCGAATCCAACTTAGTGTAATCGACTGAGCTCCTAATTATGATAATTAAAATCTCTATATGTTTAATTAAATATATTTTATACGTGTATTGAGCATGTTTTAATATTACTTTTTCCTGGTCTAATTCTAATGACCATTAACTTTTTTATTATACATACACACACACATACACACACGCACACACACACACACATATATATATATATATATATATAATCATTGGTTTCAAAGAATCTCACTTGCTAAATGAGACACACACAGACACACAGATACACACAACACACAGACACACATATATATATATCATATAAATATATATATATCAAGTGCGATTCTTTAAAAGCAATGATTATACATATATATATATATATATATATATATATATATATATATATATATATATTTTTAGACCCAATGATTTTTATATCTAAATTCATTGGTTTTAAAGAATCTCACGATAAAAACAAATTATAGTGATTGAAAATTTGCTTAGATTACGGAAAATATGTCGGCCTGAGAATTTTCAGCAGCCTTTCATATTGACTTTTATTTTACTATTGCTCTCCCAACACAAAGCCCAAGAGCCACTCCAGTTAGAGACTTAGTGAATGAAGTTGTTGTCTGAGCAGTAAAATAAGATATAAGACACGCATTATATGGGGATATGTAGAAAAGTTAACGGCTGACCCTAGAATTGAACAGTTTCAGATATTTTCGAGAAATCATTTTCTTGCAAGTCATTTTCGCAAATTAACAGTTCGTGGGAAATAGCTATCAAAGCTGATCTTCTTCCTTACTAATGGAATGCGAAGAGAATATACGTAGGTCGTCTCAGTCTACGGAGAATCTTACCGAGTGGGTTAGAGCTGGTGGAACTAAAGAATGTTCCACCTCTGAACATTTTCCATGGAAATAGCGATAGAGTATCGTTTTGTGGGAAAGGGGTCTATGATAGAACAAAATTCATCACCAAAAATGCAGCGTAGACGCTTTTTTGACTCTATCAATAATGGAAAGTTCCATATCAGATATGGCAGCATCACACCATTTTCGGCCTGTAAAGTTTGAGCATAGTACGAGTCAGGTACTTACTAGTATGGTACAGAGAGCCGAACAATTTTCCAGCCTCTTTATCGATGGATCGTGTACCCGACTTCCACTTGAAGTCCAATAGGCTTTCAAAACAATAGCTCTCATTACGAGAACACCAGTTCATAAAGATACACGGACATCATGGTCTGCTCGAAGATGATGGAACGTTACTACTTTGGTTTTTGAAGTATTGAATGTGACAAGGTAGTTTTGAGATTTTAGTGATGCATTAGAGATATTTTGCCAGGTCCTGGTTATCTAGTGTGTTTTTTCCAACGTGCACCCATATACCGTCGTATCATCTGCATAGATATTCACTTGGCAGATCATTAATATAAAGTTAAAAGAGAGGCAAAATCGCAATCAGAAATCTCCCGCCTAAATCAATCTCATGGACTTTTGTTAGGCAACGCTTGATAATTGAGAATATTTTTCCGGTGATTCCATACCTGGAAAGATTGCTTAGCACACCTGTATAGCATGCTTTGTCGAAAAACTTTGATGTTTCTAATTTGAACGTTATCCTGGTGTATTTAATGTCTAATGCCACACTGATTCTTTAATGAGAGTCAGGATATCACCAGTGAACTGAGGAGACCGACATTCGTATTGTGTCTCGCTCAGGAGGTTGTCTCTGTTGAGATGACAAACAGCATTCTGTAGTGTGCTAATGAGACTAAGAAGGCTGATCGGCGATACCGTGAAGGCGATGAGTTCTCACCTGCATTATTGCAAAGAGTGTCTACACTTGACAACTAACATATTCTTGGGAAAGACTTTTCCATCATAAAGCGATTAAACAATTCTCCCAAGATAGGAGATAACAAAGGGTTATAATATATATATATATATATATATATATATATATATATATATATATATACTGAACAATAAAAATATTGAAAAAATTGTTCCTTAGATTATATATATATATATATATATATATATATATATATATATGTGTGTGTGTGTGTGTGTGTGTGTGTGTGTGTGTGTGTGTGTGAAATATATAACTAATAGGTAAATAATCCAAAGTCCCTTAGTATTTTAGTTATTATTTTTAAAAAAATAGTGCTCGATAAAAAGTAGAGCATAAAATATAATTATTTATTTAAAGAGAATATGGAATCATATTTTTAAATAAATTGAAATCATATTCTTAAATAAATAATTATATATATATATATATATATATATATATATATATATATATATATATATATTTTTGTAGGTATAAAATTTAATGATCCCGAAATAAGTATAAAATTTAATATTACAGACATATTAAACAATAAAAAATTTAAAAAAATATTTTTTTATTGTTTAATATGTCTTGTAATATTAAATGTTATACGTTTTTTCGATCATATATATATATATATATATATATATATATATAGGTGTGTGTGTGTGTGTGTGTGTGTAAACGAATACGTTAAACAGTTATGGTATTAGTTTATTCCGTTAGAATCGATCTCTCGGTTCCTCATTTCTAACTCAGACAGAAAAACTCACAAAATATATATATATATATATATATATATATATATATATATATATATATATATATATATATATATATGTAATTTTAAAAATAAGTTTCCACTAATTAGTCCCTCATTGCTCATTTATTTTGTTCATCATAATATTCTTTGATAGTGGTACAACACTCTCCCTTCAAACCTATTAATCTATGAGGAATTGAACAACCTTCATTGCCAGATTTGAGATATTATATATGATTTCAAAACACATTCTTCTTTCTGACAATATTTTCATCTGTCTTAATTATTTGCTTACATTGTGAACGGTATGCTTCAGATGTTGGTGTCTCATTCATCGTCTTATCTTTCTGAATAATATGTCATTACTTTAAGGGTAGAAATTCCGATAATGGCTTTAATATGAATTGATGCAAATAAGCTTAGAGCATCCTTATAAACGTTTGTCTATTTGTTATCACTCAGGATCTTATTTTTCTGCTCAATGGATACTTGTGATGAAAATGGGTTTCCGGTTCCGTTGTAACAAAAATAGTGGCTTAATCTCGGACAACGTTCAGCAACACAATCAAAGAAAAACTTATTCTTCTCAGACTTAGTTGTCTTTATTTATTACAAGTTAATGGAACTTGGGTAGATCTTTACTGTGCAGAAGCTATAGTGAGCAATTGGCTCGTTTGAATGATACAATAAAAACATTTTTGCTGAACAACTAGTTTGACCAAAGATTTTTAATGCATATTAAAATGTGATTCAACACATGATGATGAGACAGCAGTGGGAAGTTTTTTTTTTCATATTCGAAAGTAATATTAAAACCGAACAATTGCAGAATTTCTCAGGTTTCATTCCACATATTTCTTATCTGGTCAGAAGATACAGCTAATCAGTGGATTAACACATTATATTGAGAGTTCCTTGAAGCAAAACCGTCGTCGTCGATTTTATGGTGTTGTAGCATACCTACGGACGATAATGTGTATTTCTCTATTCACATAAATACAGTAGTAAATACTGTATGTTGGTCTGCAGTGGGAGATTCGTCATCAGCTATATTGGTCAAACTATCTGCCTCCAGGTAGAGAGGATCACCAGACAAGGCTATGTTGAAGGGCAGAGTCTCATCTCGCGAAACAGCTACCCGACGTACCTCGTAGGGCGGTTGGTAGATACCCTGCAGTTCGATATTCGTCTCCTACTGGGCAAATCAAACTCTCGGTCGAAGAGCAGACTCCCGTTTCGGGAAACAGCTAACCGACTCCGTTTTATACAGGGTCTACGTGGTATTTTTGGCCGAACCTACGGGGTCGGATACTCCACTTTAAATTCGGCTGGAGCGGATGGTATAAATCCTGCACTTGGTAATACACTGTGGAATTCACTTGATTCTCTTCTAGCAGTTGACTACTTCTACGCGCCGCTGACGAAACTTATATATGTTGTTCTTGTCCTAAGTATTATCGTTCATTACCAACCTTCATTTGATTATTCCATTCAGTAACATTTCCTAGGGTACAACACATGTGTAAACACATACTTGAATTGAACGGTGATATATTGTCATTGAAAACAAAACGAATATTTTTGGTCACTGAATAATAAATACAATAAATCTATATAAATAATTTATTTTAGGCTAAACTATTAGAAATCTCTGAATGATCATAATCAATTTTTTTCAAACATTTTGGCAACATTTATCCCAATGCTACTTTTCTATTAAATATTTTTGGGTTAATTAAATACACGAATAATTTTAGTTCATAAATATTTTCCCTTATCAAATATTAAGTAGAAAGATTTGCAAGTAGATTTATGGTAATCTCCTATCTTTTAAATAAATAAAATAATTTGGTCGTTTTAGATGTCTCCTTTAAGTTAAAAAAATATCTTCCTCCACTGGGGGGAATGTCTAGTGATCAAAAGCATAAAAATAGCAGTGGCTAGTTTAGCTACTTTGTTTTTCTTTTCAGCCCAATAGACCGACATCCTCAACAATTCAACTTGTAATTCAGCCAGCTAAACACACAACAGAAAGAAAACATTTCATTAAAACAATATTCTATCTCTTAAAATTATATCGCTTACAAGAATAACTAGTTTACAAGGAACGACACAGAATAAGATAAAGGGAGATAAAACTGTGTGACTACTTCAAGAGTTTTTCATACTGAAAAGATTAATTCCAAATTTGAACTAGGTACAAACACTTATTTATCATCAAACTATTTGATATCCAATACATGAATACGCTTTTTTTGTGTGTGTTCGCGTTGTTTTATCCAAAATAATTATACACACTGTCAATACAACCAAATATTCAAATAGTGTTAACCTATTTTGGACGATACAGTCTTGAAAGGAAATTTAGTCTTATACACTTCAACCTTGGATATTCACATTAAAATATATGTGTTAATTGATCAACAGAAATTATTGGGGTATTTGATGTGGAAAAAAGTTCGAATGAATCTTACCTTTAATATATTCTGGCTACCGTTATAAATGTGATCTGAAACGAACTAAAATGAAACTATGTACTATATGATAACTTTTTTTCCCTCACTCTTCTTGTATATTTCGTTCCACTTCGAGACGTATGCAATTACGACTTTCCACAACTTCCTATCCCTTTCTAGCATTAAGCAATATCAGTCCCCATACTACCCTTCTCAGCCCCTGTTCTACCATGCTTTTACACAAGGTTGTTAAGTACAGTACACGTTGTTTTGCTCTATTCGAATTTCAGTACGTCATAAAAGTGTTACCTTCTCATTCCTTGTCTAATCCTAAGCACAAGTCTCCTTTTCCTCCCCATTTCTTTTAAAACAACAAATTTTCACAATTTTCCTTGGATCCAAAATCGTCGATCGAACCACTGAGAAAGTACTACACTATCTCTCTCAAGGCCATAGCATATCACAAGTAATAAGAAAATTAAATCTGTGGAGATCTAAGATCACTGACGTCCTTAAGGATATATATATATATATATATATATATATAGATAGATAGATAGATAGATAGATAATATTAGTGGTAAATATACACATACATATGCAAAATATATAGATATATATACATAGGTGCATACACATACATGTATATTTTTTTAATAAAAAATTCCGAGAGGATAGAATCCAGGTAAAACTCAATGTCCAGGACAGAGTAAGGATGTGTGTACATGGGTATATATATGTGTGTATTGTTACGGTTTTTTGGGCATATAACCCACCTATAACTAGTGAGCGAGTCAGAATGACTTATTTCCCTTTATAGTCGACCAATGGAAGGTTGACCAATCAGAAGCCGCCCAACACTGTATTCGTCGTGTATAAAGGCGGCCATCTTGTTTCCTCCTACCGAAAGGACCAAAGGCGACCAGGAGAAGGATGAAGTACACTCTGCTGTGATATCCACTGCGAACCTAAAGTACGCTTTCCTACTGTCTCCGAAATATTCACTGCCAACCTCTAGATTCAATACTCAAGGACGACCGTCATGGAAATGTCTAACATGTATGTGGATACACGCATATGTGTATGTATATACGTGGATATGTTATTGTGTATGTGTAGATTCGCATGTGTTTTTGAAAATAAAAAATATAGGTCCTTACTAGATTAGATAATCGTTATATTTATTCTTTATGTGTTTATATTTGATTTGTAACCTGTAGTCGATATTAATTTTGTCAAATTTTCTCAATTACACAGCGGCCCTTTCAGTAAATATCCTTCAATTTTGGTTTTCCCCGCCCCATCTCTCTCTCCCACCTCTTCTTTCCTTTTCTCCCCCTCCCTCCTATACTGATTTTTAAAATTAAATCGTCTATGGTGTGTGTATGTCACAACGAAATGTATCCTTAATGTATTAGACATCCGACAACATTCATATTTCCCCCTTCCACTCACCTCTAGTTAGGAAAAAACCCTCTCTGTTAAGTTTTAGTCTCCCACCTTCTCCGTCTATTACCCCTCTCTTTAACACTAACATTCGTCCCACACTCTCATACTTACACTCTCTCCAAATTCTATTTTTATTTCCGGAGTTGTTCTTTACTGTTTTCTTTTTCAATTTGTAGGTCTGATGAATTGGATCGTATTTACGATTCCAATGGAATAAATTATGGCCATGGAATATTAGTGTTTAAGCCTTTTTATTATATATATAATTATATATATATATATATATATATATATATATATATATATATATATATATATATATATATATACTACATTTCAAAAAGTCTGAAGGCACCCCAGAATTAGCATGGGATGAACTCGACAGGAGTGTGAAAAAATGATAAAAGCCCTCTTAGAGTCATTGAAATCAATTATCAAAAGTTTACTTTGATAAACTTTTGTAATGAATGAGAAGAAATTGTGCTGCACTAATCAAAGCTAAATAAGTTCGATGAGACCAAATTTAATCATAAAATGATTTTTCTTTTTTGTGATGATTAAATGTCTAATATATAATGTCTCACATTTTTTTAACCACGTTTAATAATTTAAGTACAATAAATATTCTTGTGATAGAAATTAGGAGGATTTGAGATAATTATAATTAAGTAATTCATCGAGCCTAGAAGAAACTTCAAACATAATGCAGAAAGCACTGGACGGCCGTTTCGTCCTATATTTGGGACTCATGAATAGTGCGCATCCACTACCGAAAATTGAAACCAGGACAGTTACGCTATGAGGCAAATATCATTCCAACTGTTCCAACGGACATCGGTTGAACAGGATTTCAATTCCCAGTCGTGGATGCCTACTGCTGATGAGTCCCAAATATAGGACGAAATGGCCGTCCAATGCTTTCTGCATTCTGTTGAGGTTTATTCTAGACTCGATGAATTACTTAATTATAATTCTCTCAAATCCTCCTAATTTCTATCACTTGTATATCCGTGCTTGAACCGGTTTCTAATGCTCTGGATGGAGCGGCTTGGTGATGGTAGTCGTGGCTCGTGGGGGCACGGTCATATGAGTAAAACAGAAAGTCGGATGACTTCCACCACGGAATATATAATCGAGCGGCTATTTATCGAGTCTGATCCGCTACCTCTTCGTTACCGAGGCCAGTGGGTCAGTCGAAGAATTACTTAATTATAACATACTTTTGGGGGACGATTTATTAAAGAAATTAATTGTCAATATCTCAAACTTTTGACCAGTAGTGTGTATATATATATATATATATATATATATATATATATATATATATATATATATATATATATGAAAAAAATTTTTTCAAGCAAGATTAATGCTCGACAAACGTACATATCAGTTTTAGATCAACATAAAAATTCTTTTCGTTTTCATTCAAAATACTCAAATTTTAGGAATACGTTTTCACAACATCGCCCACGAAACGACGACGTGATCATATTTAAACGGAACGCTGATCTTATAAAAGATTTCAGTTGTCTGTTTGGAGTGGTATTGAATTTATGTCCATCGTCTTTTTCATGTTGAATTGTATATGGTCTATGTTAATTATGTTTTATGAATATGTCCTGAAGATGGTCTATTAGACCGTAACGTCCGAAATTGAGATTAAACATTAAAACAGCATAATCGCATAGTAGGATTTTTGTTTGTATTGTCAGTATGCTTTCTTCATACTGTCGGATCTATATCCATATATTTGCTTACATATATATATATATATATATATATATATATATATATATATATATATATATATATATATGATTTTTATCATGTTTGAATTTCTGGAAGCGACAGTAAATACTTTTGGTTAATGATCACTTTACTTTAACATCACAAACTGTATGTAAAATAGGTTCTGTTAGGTTTTACTTAGAAACAAGAACATTATGAGAAAAATTATGGTAAAATCAATAGAAAAATGCATGAGAAAACTTAGTGTTTCAATTAAATGGATGATAATAATATTTTAAAATAATCAACAGGAAATGTCGACAAAATTCATTTCTCTAGCATTCAATATTTATAGCACGAATAATTCAACGTATTTTGAAAAAAAAACAAATCCTCAAATATTTCTCCATTGTTATCACATAATGTTAAAATAAATTAAATGTTACCACGGTGAGATGCGAAACTGGATGCGAAACAGTATATATACTGTTAAGTAATAATAGTATATACACATACATATATGTATATGCACACATATATATATATACGTACATATATATATATATATATATATATATATATATATATATATATATATATATATATATATATAATGCTAATAATTTTAGGCATTTAAAACAACATGCCTGGCCGCCTACACAATTCCGGAAAATCCTTGTTGAAAACACAACTATACTTAAACATGAAAACAATAAACAAAACAAAAAATTCTTGAAGCTGGATAGCTGATAGATATATAGATATAAATATATATATACACACACACGCATATATATATATATATATATATATATACATAAACACACACATATATATATATATATATATATACATAAACACACACACACACACACACACACACATATATATATATATATATATATATATATATATATATATATATATATATACCAGAATAAGATTAAGAGAAATTAAGAAATCTAAGAATATCTTGATTTCTTGTGTATGTTTTTTTGTTTTTTGTTTTTTTTTTTGTTTTTGTTTTTTTTCCAGTTTCTTTAGTTATGCTGATAAAAACGCCAAATCTTACATCGAAAAATAATATTTTGACCACGGAAAAATGAGAAAATAAATCTGACTATATTTATATAAGAATCAAATTTAGAAATCGATTTAATAAATACAATATTTGTGGCTTGAGTAAAACCTCTACAATAATATTTTAAAAAAATGATTTTGAGCTTTGTGAGTTAAAAAATACAAAAAAAACACAAATATTAAATAAAAAAAATACGAAGTATTAATAACATGTACAAAAAGTATATTTAAATGATTTTTATGCCGTCCTAAAAAACAGATCATATTTTATGACTATAGATATCCAGGACAGTCAAATATATATTATTATTGCACAAATATGAGAAACCAATTTAGCTGAAAAGGCCAGAAATGCATACCGGAATACACACAGAGAGAAACATACATATATAGACATGTATGTACATGTGAATAGACATATATCAGAGTCTTATATATTTGCTTTAAATCTGAAATGAAATCACAAGCAGTGCTTCATTGCTCACAATGATTTTATGACTTTTTTACAGTAGCAGATAAGAAAGATTAAGTAGAATTCGCTATCTGATTTTCTGCCGGGTTTCCTACTTCAAACTGTCAGTCCAAATTAAGAGATATTTTCAGCTATCTATGATATTAAGTTAAACGAGATTGAACAGTCATATATATATATATATATATATAGTGTATTCGTATATACAAGCAACAGTATATATAAACATACATATATGTATATGCACATATATATACGTACATACATACATATATATATATATATATATATATATATATATATATATATATATATATAATGCTAATAATTTTAGGCCTTTAAAACAACATGCCTCGCCGCATACACAATTCCGGAAAATCCTTGTTGAAAACACAACTATACTTAAACATGAAAACAATAAACAAAACAAAAATTCTTGAAGCTGGATAGCTGATAGATATATAGATATAAATATATATACACACACATATATATATATATATATATATATATATATATATATATATATATATATATATACATAAACACACACATATATATATATATATATATATACATAAACACACACACATATATATATATATATATATATATATATATATATATATATATATATATATATATATATATATATAACAATTGAAACCTACTCTGAACAAAATAAACTATGAAAAATTCCACAAACATAATTAAATGCTTATAATTGATAACAGAAACCATTGGTTTATACCAATGGCTTCCCATACTTAAAACTTCTCGTTTTCACGCTCGCGTTGTCATATGTAATGTCATGGACAGCGGTGAAATTTTCGCTTCCAGTGGCT
The DNA here is from genome assembly GCA_903632075.3 of Acanthosepion pharaonis. Lineage (NCBI taxonomy): Eukaryota > Metazoa > Mollusca > Cephalopoda > Sepiida > Sepiidae > Acanthosepion > Acanthosepion pharaonis. Next base: position 3,754,921 of record CAHIKZ030005632.1, on the reverse strand, counting down.
CGTATGCACGAGTTTGTCGTTGTTTAGAAATCATCAAAGCAAATAACACAGACTATCATTGTTGCTATGTACGTGCATTGTTTAATTTATTGTAGTGTACTTGCCCTGTTTGATGATGGCTTATGTAAGATGAAAGATCAGGTAGGATTACAAAACATGTATTAATATGGTGATTTTCTCGCGTCTTTCAATGATAATGTTATTAAGCTTATCACATGATATCAAACGGAATTTGCTTAAAATACATAGACAAAACTTGTCTATATTATTTAATGAAACATACATTAATATATATATATATATATATATATATATATATATATATATATATATATTACAATGAATCAAATAAAAATAACCGTCGAAAATACTTGAGTTAATACAGTTTATAATGTTAAAAACGATGATATAAATATAAATTAAACTGCACCATATACATACATACATACATATATATATATATATATATATATATACGGAATTTGTTAAAATACATAGACAAAACTTGTCTATATTATTTAATGAAACACATTAATATATATATATATATAAAATATAAATATATATATATATATAAATATATATATATATATATATATATATATGTATGTTTATGGTGCAGTTTAATTTATATTACGATGAATCATTCATGCAAAAAATTAAATTGTTAATGATATAAAATGGCGAAATCTGTTCGTTAACTAAACTTTAAAGATGCATTACCCCACTAATCACTGGATGAATATTGCGATCATCGTTTTTAATATTCTAAACTCTATTAACTCAAGTATTTTCGACGGTTATTTTTATTTGATTCATTGTAATATATATATATATATATATATATATATATATATATATATATATATATATGCACATGTGCGTATTAATCATTTTAACTCAATCAAGGCAAAGCAAGCCTACAGACTTGCAGGTGTGAAAACATTATTATGGAGAGAGAACAATAAAAGAAAAGAAATTAAGTAAAGTTAACGATCGACATTGCATTCACATTTTTGAAGATCAAACTTGAAATCAGAAAAGTAGCTGTTAGTATAGAAATTACACGTAAAGCTATCCATTTCAAATCTAAGATGGTGAGATGTTGCCACTAATCTATTACTAATAGAAAACGGGGCGAATGAGAGTAAAGAAAACGAGACGATGTTACTGAGGAAAATGGACAATAAAAGAACGGATTTAGTAATGTATAAGATGGCGATCGATGCTGCATTTAAATCTTTGAAGATCGTAGATTAGAGGGGAGCAAGATAGCTGAAGAGAGTTAAAGAGAGGAGAAGTGGGAGAAACGAAACTCCAAAGTTTATAACTTCAGGTTACATCTACCAAGTTCAACCGGAAAAAAAGATGAGACCTCCGTCCCAATCTCATCATACGCTTAAACCAATTCGGCCGAGCGGCCAAGGGAACTAGAACAATTGTCATGAAAATATTTATAGAAAAGACAGTGGTAATCCAAATCATGCCAGCTGGAAAATGATGACAATATTAAAGACACATTTTGGGATAATCAAATTAATGTACATAGGCGTTGGAATAAGTCATATAGTCACACTCGGTTAACGATATATATATATATATATATATATATGTGTGTGTGTGTGTGTGTGTGTGTGTGTGTATTGATGATTAGTAGGGATAATTCGAAGGAGCATATAAATCTAAAGAGAGCTCAATGTAATAACAGAACAATATAATAATGAATAGACAATACTGATGCATTTTTAAGGATTCCGTATTCAGTATATATATATATATATATATATATTATTTTTAAAAATATTTCTACCAACTTAAAAAAAATAAATAAATACTACAGATTTGTGGCTTATTATCCAAACTGTTATCTCCCCTTTATATATATATATATATATATATATATATATATATATATATATATATATATATAGATATATATATATAGATATTAGTGGAAAATATACATACATATGAAAAATATATCTAAAAAATTCCCATACATGTATATTTTTCAGAAAAAATTTTCCAAGAGGAAGGATCCAGGTAGAACTCAATGTCTAGGACAGAGTAAGATATAATAAAAAAAGCTTAAACACTAATATTCCATGGTCATAATTTATTCCATTGGAATCGTAAATACGATCCAAATCATCAGACCTACAAATTCAAAAAATGAAAAAACAGAAAAAACAACTCCGAAATCAAAACAGAATTTAGAGAAAGTGTAAGTATGAGGATGAGTGACAGAGAGAATTTTTTGGAGATGTGGGTGGGGTGGATTTAAAAAGAGGAGAGAAAGAAAGTCGACGGATGTCTAATACATAAGATACATTTCGTGGTGACATATACACCACAGACAATTCGATAGGAAAGGAAAAAAAAAAAAAAAAAGGAAGATGGGGGAGAGGGATGGGACGAAGGAAAATAAATTGTGTTTACTTTAAAGGGCCGCTTTGTAATTGGGAAAATTAAATCAAATATAAATATATGAAGATGAATATAACGATTGTCTCATTTCGCAAGGACCAAATATTTCTATGTTCAAAAACACATACTAATACACACAAAAACCTATACAAGTAAATACATACACTTAGGCATGTACACACACACACACCCAGACATAAAGGTGTACATGCACACACATACACACACACACACATATATATATATATACATATATATATATATACATACATATATATATATATACATATATATATACATACACAAACATATATATATATATATATATATATATATAAAAACCTAAAAATATATTCACATATCCACACATACACATATTCATCTATATTCATATACACACACTTTTCACATACATATACACGCATACATATGCCCCATGTATACATTCATACATACATATATACTTATACGTACACATACACATACATATACATACATACACACATATATATATATATATACCTATACATACATATATACATATACATATATATATATATATACACACATATATATACATCCACGCACATACACATACACACATACATATACACACATACATACATATATACACACATACATGCATATACACACATATACACATATACACATACATATACACATGCAAATACATACACACTCCTTACATATGTATATATATACACATGCAAATACATACACACCCTTATACATGTATATATATACACATGCAATTACATACACACCCTTACGCATGTATATATACACATACACACACATACACACACACACATAAACATGTATACACATAAGTACACATACACACCTATACATATACATACATAACATAAACACCTCCATACGTACATATATACACTTACATACATACACACATATATACACATACATACATATACATACAAATATACACACATATACACACACATACACATACACATACATACATATAAATACACACATAGAGAGGTAGGGTTACTAGATTGAGTTCCATTACCGTGGTAGTTTCTAAGTATTCTGCAATTATGGGAAGATATGATTTTCTCTATATTTCTAACGCATGAGTAACTAATTTTTAGAGTTTTCCTATTGAAAATTTTACGTAGTGGATGCTTACTGTGGAAATGTTTATCAATTAATTTCAGAAAGAAACTTCCTATATCAATGTTAGAGAGTCTGCAATATGGTGGGTTGAACCATATTACCTTCCTTTTCCTGTTCTTAGTTTTGCCCTTATTCTGATTTACAAGTTCACCATTAAAGCTTAATTTTGTCTAAAACCACTATTTTTTTAAGGCCTGATTGTATATAAATTTATTATCATTAAATATTTTCTGGCTAGAAGATAGCTTATTTATTCTCGTATTCACAGTTTTTGGGATGTGATCTATCACATGTTTAGGGTGGTTAGAGTGGACGTTGATGTATAGGGGTGTTTGATCAACTTTATGGAAGGGTTTAAAGGTATTATTCGATAGATTGAGTGTAATATCTAAAAAGTTGACTATTTTCAGGTTGGAAGATATTTCAATTTTAAGGTCTAAGTATTTTAAAGCCCTAATAATCTTCTTATGTAAGCTGGAAGTTAAGGGACCATTGCTATTTGGGACAATGATTAAGCCGTCATCTCTATAAATTCCGACTTGGTTAAGGTCAACTATTCTACTCAAGGTGTCAAGAATATATATGCCCACCAGATCTGCAATTTGGGCAGAATCAAAGGCACCCATAGGTACATCGAAATTACCATTATTCTTTTTTACCCAAGTAGCGTCATTGGGGGTAAATGCAAATCTGAAAATGTAGTATACGAGGCAACTATCTTTCCCGAGGGAAATATAAACGAGAAAAAAAGATACATAGGTATATCCGCCGGTGATTGGAAGCAGCGTCTATACAACCATAGACGCTCATTTAGATATAGATGCCTCAGTAGAGACAGACTTCCTTATCCAAACACTACTGGGAACTGGTGGATACGGGATTAAACCCAATTTTGAAATGGAGATTCCTATCTAGAGCCAGAGCACCTAATAACTTCCGCGATCGGTGTGATCTATGCATGGCGGAAAAAAATCTTCATTATCAAAGATAAAAATCGAGATGAGCTGCTGAATCTTCGGAATGAGGTATTCTCTAAATGTAGACATAAGAAAGGTTTCAAAACTTGAACACCGTTGTGTAACATGTTGTCACTTATGTCGGCTCCATCTCGGTCCTATAACATCGGGCATGACATTTTAATTGTATGACTATTATGTTTATCTCTAAATGTACCTTTTGTGCACGTTTATGTGATGCGCTATGTATTTATATATATATGTTTGTGTATGTGTGTGCATGTATGTATATGTATGTATGTGTATGTATGTGCATGTATGTGTATGTAGATATATATATATATATATATGTATAAATATGTATATATGTATAAATATATATATATATATATATATATATATATATATATATATATATATATATATATATATACATATATATACACGTTTCATTAAATAATATAGTTTTGTCTATTTATTTTATGTAAATTTATTATATATATTATTATCTATATTATTTAATGAAACGTTTATGGATGAAAAGTATTCGGAGAGCCGAGTTCGAATTCCAGCTGAATCCGTAACATTCACTACGTGCTAACACCCTTGGGAAAGATATGAATCCACTTCTCTCGCCCCCCCCCGGCTGTGTGTAAACTGCAGGGCGGACCGAGTTCTATAACCGTGAATGGCAGCTACTCTACCGCAGATAGAAATGGCAACGTACTGCGGGAAAGAATCTACCTCGTCAGTCATGTATCGAAAGATACATGATCGCCTACGCGTGTATCACGCACGGCACAAAACTGATCGACTAGATTGGCAGTTAGATCTCATACTTTCACTGTTGAATTTGATAGGTTTAGCCGTAAATTCTACTCTGATAATTTCTACCCTTATCCTTCTCGCTTTTGGAACACTTTTTCTGACTTTCCTGTTGAATATGATCTTCAAATATTTAAATATAACATTGAGCACTTTCTTCTATCTACTATCTAATACTGTTCTTTTATTTCCTTAACAGAAATCAGAAAAGTGTTCTCTTTTTCTTTCAATCTCAACACCTGCTTGATTCATCGTTGATTTATTGCCTTGCTTTGTGTTGTAGATTCCGAGATGAAATTCGGTCTCCAATGAATGACAAACGCAATAATTAAAGATAAGAAATTAAATGTATTTACACAATAATACAACGGGTAATTCTGTTAGTAAATCCAGGAACGCGGTTTGTCGTAATAATAATATATATAGATATAGTCTCGAAGTAGGACTTCCTTCGAGTCTACGGGCTTGTAACTGACTTCCACAAGCGGTTACCTCACACTATTACTCTACCTCCAACTCAATCACAATCTCTGCTCACTCTCTCTCTCTCAATCTCTCTATTCTGACTCTGGGTATTTAATGGCAGCAGTCCAAGTAACACTTTGGTCGAGTCCACTTATATGAAAAAGGGGAGGACCACATGACACTTTGGATGAAATGAGAAACAAATACAACAGAGCTAAATCGCGGTTAATAAATTAAATAGAATTATTGCTAAAAAGATATGGACAATATGTATTGTAGAGAAAAATATTGCTCAGGTGAAATTAGTTCGAGCTCCAGAGAGGAAGTACTTCTGTTTACACACAGATGGCTTCAACGATAACATATAAATGGCATCCAAGACTTTCAAGTAATAATTCTAGTGGGACTTGCTAAGAACTAATATCACAATTAGGTGCTCTGCAAAGGAAGACCGATTCTTATTGCTCAGAATTTCTGAAGGTGTGTACTTAATATTACGGATTTTCGTTCTGACATACAGCTTTTTTGTGGTTCTCTCTACGTAGTGTGAGCCACAACTACATTTAAAGGAATAAATTAAAGAACTACTATGATGTGAAGGGAGAACGTTCTTCCGCATGGATGGAAAGATAGGCTTGGCAGAAAAGACAACGCGAGCGTTAGCGGCAAAGAAACAATGTGTTTCGGTTTCAATCTGAGGACATTGCGGATAATTCGGAAAGAGTTAGAATAGTCTAATGGGGATTACGAACTAGTTTGGAACGATCACTAATGAAGGTGACGTTATGTCTACATTCTTCTGCTCAAAAGACACCAGACTCAACATGGAGGCCTACATCATTTTTCCTGAGATGTTAGTGCTGCCTTGGGTCAAGAGGGTGGCTGCTGGAAGACCAGATACCTGGCAATAGAACTCTGCACCATGCCGCACATGCCGGAGAACACAGTTATGACTTTCAGACAAGATCTCCGACAAAATCATCGCTTACATCCAGACTCCCCAGAAAGCCAACCCCATTGATTATTATGTGTGGGCTGCATTTGGGCGAGAGACTAACAAAACTCCCAGTGACACTAAAGATGAACTGAAGATAAAGGATTATGGCAGCATTCAATAACTTAAACAAGGAGACCATACAGAAGAGTTGCAGATGATTCCGAAGTCGTGTGGAGGTCGTCCATGAAGCCAATGGCGATTTTATTGAATGAATTTACTCTTTCGTATTTCAAGATATTCTTGTGTAATTTCGGTAAATACATCTGTTAAAATGAAACGTCAGTGTTATTTTCATAATTTAGACGACAACTTATCAATCGCCCCATGTAAAATATATATATATATATATACACACAAACACCCACAGATACACATATCCACACACACACACACATATATATATATATATATATATATATATATATATATATATATATATGCATATATATATATATATAAGTGGACATTGAATTCAACACGCAAAAGAGACAATCTGTTTCATACATAAAGACAACCATGGAACGGACTGAAGCCGCTGGGTGTTAATTTCAATGTTCCCTTTTATATTTACATACGCTCTATCACTGATATTGAGCACGTTACGATATAAATATATTAGCATATGAAAAAATATATATTTGTCATATATATATATATATATATATATATATATATATATATATATATTATAAATTAATTGATTTAAAAATAGAAGAAACCCTGAATTTAATTTTTGCAATTAAATTAAAAAGCATTAGTTCCATTTCATCTTCAAGCGAATTTTGGAGTAACTTTTAAAAAATTACCGGGTTTTAAAGACACAGCTTAAATCACGTTTCCATGGTTACAGAATATTCTACTTAAATTGAACAAGGGATGTCTAGATTTTCCTTATGTCAGTATCATTGTATCAGTTATTAGCTACAATTTGGTAAGGGGTAGGGATGTATTTTACAATGAAACCTGACATCAGTTGAATGGATGTCGTCTGAATTTTAAAAAAAAAAAAATTGTTAACTGTAAAAAATTTCAACGTCATTTTTTAAACTTAAAGATTTTTCGTTTTTTTTTTCCTAATACTTTTTATTTAACTACGATTTGAAATATTCTCCTTTTTATTTTTTTTTACTATATTCTTTTTAAGAACAGTTAAATGTATTAGAATCCATTATATTATGTAGGATTATTTTAACATCAAGTTTAGGTATGTATATGAGGTTACATTTTTTTTTTTTTTTTTTAAATTTATGACTATGACGGCAAAAATGGTTACTTAATTTCACTGATTTAGTAAACTTTTATTTTATATATAAACCTAGTATTATAATGTTTCTCACGTAAGTACTAAGGACATGGGTCATTCAAAAGTTTACATCTTATGGCATTTCATATTAATTTTATTTTACTATAGGTTTTTTTGGGATTCTTTTTAGTGCGTGTAGTATTATTTAAAAGAAATTTAGGTTAGAATTCATTCAATTTAACTACAATTTTAATAACAAATTCAAAATTACAACTTTAAAATTTAAAAATATTTTCATTGTTTAGTTTTAATAGACTATATTACTTTATAACAGAAGGAAAATTACTCATAGTAAGTAAAATTATTTTCCATATCAAAGTATATGTAAATTACATTTTTTTTATATATTTATTTATTTATATATATATATATATATATATATATATATATATATATATATATATATATCTGAGCGTAAGTCAGTTATAAAAACAATGTATTAGTTAAGAGATATAAACGTGAGACAATGTGCACATGTGTAACATACAAACAGACAGGCTCACACACATAAACATATATGTATGTATGTGTGTGTATATATATATATATATATATATATATATATATATATATATATATGTGTGTGTGTTTGTGTGTATATATATATATATATATATATATATATATATATATATATATATATATATATATATATATATATATATATATATATAGAGAGAGAAAATATATATATATATATATATATATATATATATATATATATATATAGAGAGAGAGAGACAGAGATAAATATGCTTATGAATAAATAATAAATATATATATATATATATATATATATATATATATATATATATATATTCAGTAATTATCTATTCATGTACCATTTGTTCAAAACTACATTTTCTTTTCTTTGCACACGGTTACACACACACATTATATATATATATATATATATATATATATATATATATATATATATATATATATATATATATATATATAATTTTTCAAAATTAGTTCATGAAATATTCATCTTTACGATCGTATGCATTTTATACTGAAAGCATTCAATGTATAGATTAAAATTTCCTACTGGAAATCAATATTTGCTTATATCAGCAAAAGTACGTATGTCATCAGCTTATTTGCTTGCATTTGGAATTAATTTTTCTGCAAAATAATTCATTCAAAAATAGGTAAAAGTTATTTTGTAAAGCCATGACTCTTCTGTAAACCTAATATCTAAATTACGCAACTCTTGACTGTGGAAACATTCTAAGCTGAAACACAGAAGTTACTTTAATCCCTGCATATAACTTACCACCAAAATACGCTAAGTGTGAAAATATTGCAATATAAACTGAAAATCGTCATTAGAACATTACGGAATGTCAATACATAATGTGAATTCGACTTGTTTTACAACTCGCTATTAAATGTATTCTTCAAAAGTATATTTACATAACAATAAAAACATAACCAGTGTAATTCAATGCTTATATAATTCCAACTAGCCTTGAAGTTCAGTATTTGTCTAGGTAAAAGACAAAATTTAAAATGTTAAACCAGTTTATTGGTAGCAAACAGTGAACGAAAATGGAAGGAACTACTCGACCAAATAGAATAAAGTGGGAAGAAATAACTAAGCATCTACTGTACAAAAAGACAATGTATGGTCGTTAGAAAGAGTGCAAGTTAGGAGCTATCAATTGATGACGTCAGTATCAAGCATGTAGAGTTTTTTTTCTCTTTGCAAAATGTTATAACAGACGATGGACACTGAATCCCGAAGTTGAATTGGAATAGCGGAACATGCCTACCAAAAGATAAACCAAGTACTTGAGAATGTCTGCACTCTTGAATAATATAATAACAAAGATTATATAATATAGCAATTGTAATACAAATTCTCCTAAATGACAATGAATAATAGAAAACTAATCAAAGATGAACAAAAACCGTGAAGCAACAGAGATGTGATTCTAAAGAATGATGATGAAAGCACCATGGAATGAATATATGAACAACGTGGAAGTTTTAATAAAATGAAAAGAACATACACACTTGTACTTAGATGCAGGAAGAAACAGTGGACAATTCTATGAAGAGTAACGAGGAAAGAAGGCTTAAAAATTTAATATTCGAGAGACATACTGAAGTCAAGACGGCCATAGGGCAAGAAGTATTAATTTAATTTGTATAAATGTAATAGTGTTAGTACAGGGTAAAAAAAAAAGTTTGATTAGATCTGCAGAAAAATGGGTAAGGCACAAAAAAGAAATCTGTGATTCGAGTATACATAAATAACATAGAGAGAGGCATCAGTTCGCAAAGCTTGTTAAGCATGTTGCTCGCTGCTTTCCGTTCAATATATATATATATATATATATATATATATATATAAAAAATTATGACCAATATTAATATATATATATATAAAGATATATTATTATCAATATGAATATATATATATATAAATTATGACCAATATTAAGATATATATATATATATATATATATAAAAATTATGACCAATATTAATATATATATATATATATATATATATATATATATAAATTATGACCAATATTAATATATATATATATATATAGATATATTGATATATTATTATCAATATGAATACATATATATAAATTATGACCAATATTAATATATATATATATATATATAAATTATGACCAATATTAATATATATATATATATATATATATATATATAAATTATGACCAATATTAATATATATATATATATGTATATAAATTATGACCAATAATATATATATATATATATATATATATATATAAATTATGACTAATATTAATATATATATATATATATATATAATTATGATCAATATATATATATATATATATATATATATATATAAATTATGACCAATATTAATATATATATATATATATATATATATATATAAATTATGACCAATATTAATATATATATATATATATATATATATATATATATAAAATTATGACTAATATTAATATATATATATATATATAAATTATGACCAATATTAATATATATATATATATATAAATTATGACCAATATTAATATATATATATATATATATATATATATATATATATATAAATTATGACCAATATTAAAATATATATATATATATATATATATATATATATATATATATATATATATATATATAAAATTATGACCAATATTAAAATATATATATATATATATATATATATATTGATTTAAAGAAAATGAATTTTTTTTAGCGACCATTTTTTTTTTTTTTTGCAGGACCTAGGTACCTTTTCGGCCAACGCTTCATCAGGGTCTTTCGTTGGCAAATGATTTTAAACAAACAATGAAAATGAAAAGAACGCCAAATGGTATGGTTGAACACGTCTAAAATTTTACGAAGATATATATACGTAAATTAAAATAAATTTACGATTAAAATAAATGCGTAAATAATGAATTAATAATAATGAACCAACCTGAGCAGTAAAATAGAAAAATAAGTTGCTCATATATCAAAAAAAAAAATTGCGATCGTGAAAAATTCTCCTTTTGTTTAGAAAGCGATGGTTTAAATAATTTGAGACAGATGGCTTCCAAAATAGACAGATGATATTTGGACCTGCCTACGCATATAATTGAAAACGAGTCCATTGTGAAACGTTTTGAGCATGACTCATTTTCTAATAGGTGTTGCCCGATCGCCGAATCGTGAGCTGATTGCGAAACACGAGTGCGATTATCTAAATTTAATTTAATGTGTCTGGGTACATGTTGTCCGATTCTTGTTTCCAAACGAAGACATGTTCGCCCTATATATTCAGCTTCGCACTGACATTTAAATTTATATATAATCGAACTTTTTATTATGATAGGGCAAACGATCCTTGGAAAAAGACGGAAAAACAGTACGAGTACCAAAGACAACACGTACCTTGGCCGAAAAGAAGGTAGCAGAAACAACATCCGAAACTTTATCAGTCAAAGTTTACATTTTCTGCCTAGCCAAGGTAATTTCAGATAAATAGGGCAAATGACCTGGGCCAAATTTTGGGGGCATATTGAAATTCTCTATTTTCCGCTTTATTGTGCGGTCAACAATGTTGGTTGGAAAACCATTGTTGATGAGAATGTCTCGAATTTTGTTCAACTCTTGTTGAAGTGTGCTAGAGGAACAAATTAATAAAGCCCTATGAACTAAGGTCTTAACCAGATTTATTTTTCTGGTATGGGGACAAACGAGTTCCAATTAGTGTAAAGACCTGAAAAGGTTTCTTTTACGAAACACACCTAGTGATGAAAATATTATTCTTTCGTTCCACATGAACATCTAAAAAAAGGATATAGAATTATTCATTTCTTCGTCCATAGTGAAGACGAAAGACGGGTTCAAGGAATTTAACGTTTCACAAAAGAGAGTGGCTTCCTCTATGTTATTAAATAGAGAAAAAGTATCATCAACATAACGTTGATAGATATAAGGTTTTTGATATTTCTCAAATAAAATGCTCTCATGATATCCAACAAAGATGTTGGCTAAAAAGGGACCCAAAGGACTACCCATAGAAACGCCGTCTACTTGGGAGTACATAATTTTTTCAAAGCTAAACTCTATTCCTTCTGTTACTAATGTTAGGAACTCTAAGAATAAGGGCTCAGGAATAGAGGGAGGACCCAGGAAACTTCTATAGAGCATATCAGCACATATTCAGCGATCAGGCAACACCTATTAGAAAATGAGTCATGCTCAAAACGTTTCACAATGGACTCGTTTTCAATTATATGCGTAGGCAGGTCCAAATATCATCTGTCTATTTTGGAAGCCATCTATCTCAAATTATTTAAACCATCGCTTTCTAAACAAAAGGAGAATTTTTCACGATCGCTAAATTTATTTTTTGATATATGAGCAACTTATTTTTCTATTTTACTGCTCAGGTTGGTTCATTATTATTAATCCATTATTTACGCATTTATTTTAATCGTAAATTTATTTTAATTTTACGTACATATATCTTCGTAAAATTTTAGACGTGTTCCAACCATACCATTTTGGCGTTCTTTTCATTTTCATTGTTTGTTTAAAATCATTTGCCAACGAAATACCCTGATGAAGCGTTGGCCGAAAGGTACCTAGGTCCTGCAGAAAAAAAAAAAAAAAATGGTCATACAAAAGAAATTCATTTTCTTTAAATCATTATATTTGTTTTGTGGTATCAAAACATTATTCCAATATATATATATATATATATATATATATATATATATATAAATAAATTATGACCATGGAATATTAGTGTTTAACCCTTTTTATTATACCCTTACTCTGTCCTGGACATTGAGTTCTACCTGAATTCTATCCTCTAGGAATTATTTTTTATGCAAAAATATATGTATGTGTATGTATGTATATTTATATTTTTATATATATGATTGCACATGTCTGTGTATATTTACCACTAATACTATCTATCTATCTATCTATCTATATATATATATATATATATATATATATATATATATATATATATGAAGAAATATATTTTTTAAGGTGTGTTATATTTGGGATAAAGTGTTCAATATATATCAGAGATAGAGCGTATGAAAATATAAATATGAATGTGAACACTGAAATCAACACTCAGTGGCGATAGGCTGTTTCATGCTGGACGTAATCGTTTGATATATATATATATATATATATATATATATATATATATATATATATATATATATATATATATATCGTTAACCGAGTGTGACTATATGACTTATTCCAACACATTAACATACATTTATTTGATTATCCAAAATAGGTCTTTAATATTGTCATCATTTTCCAGCCGGCATGATTTGGATTCCCACTGTCTTTTCTATAAACAATTTCATGACAATTGTTCTAGTTTCCTTTCCTCTTTGACCGCTCGAACGAATGGGTGCAAGCGTCCCATGATATTGGCAAGAAGGCCTCATTGTTTTTTTTTATTCTAAACTTTTCTTCTTCATTATGTGTCCCAGGAATTTCAGTCACTTTCTGCTCCTGAGTATGAGTGTACTTTTTGTTACCATTTCTTTAAGACACCCAATTTGATCACGTACTACATCCATGTATTTCTAAGTATCTTTCTGAAGGATCCCATTTCAGTTTCCTATTCTTTTTTTCTTCATCTGTGAGAAGATTGTCCAGCATCTACTATCATATATGATGATGGATATCAGATAGCTTTTGGAATTCAATAATCAAATAAGCGTTCGGATTTCGGTGCCGCAATTCGCATCTTCTGTTTAAACGCCTCCCAAATATTTAAGCTACTGTATTTGCTAGCGACGGAAAGTGAGAAGAAAAGACTAAGCCCAAACTACAAGAAGACAGACTGAATGGTCATCAGTAAGAGGATGAGCCCGAAATACGATTTGCCGGTTGGGAACACTAGAATCAAGCAGACGCGCAAGTTTAAATATCTGGGAAGCGTCTTAACAGCGGACGGTAAGTGCGACACTGAGATCCGTAGACGTATTGGGATGGCCAAGGACACATTCCTAAAGCTGGACAAAGTACTACGAGAGGAGGATATCTTTGGTAACAAAGAAAAGAATACTGAGCTGTTACGTGATATATGTCTTTCTTTACGGCAGCGAATGTTGGACGATTTCCTCAAAGATGAAGAAGAGACTCGAGGCGACAGAAATGTAGTTCTACAGAAGGATGCTAAGGATATCATGAACCGAGCGTTTGGGAAACGATGAGGTCTTAGAGAGGTTGTAAACAAGGATGAGGCTTATACTTAACATCAGGAAGAGGCAGCTGAAGTTTCTGAAACACATAATGAGGAAGGAGGGCCTGGAGAATCTAATACTCACTATTTGAAGAGAGGGAAAAAGAGACAAGGGAGAACAACACGTGACATACCTGGCGGTCTTAAGCAAGGGGATGACAGAAGGTGGTATGGAGGAGGAAGCAGAAGGATGGAACTTGTTGAGAGCTGCAAGGGATAGAGGGAGGTGGAGAGCCATGTTCGCCTACGTCCTGAAAGGACATGGCACATAAAAAGACAGAAACTTGCTTGATGCTGGCATCTCCAATTCTCGGGCGTCTTCTCTTGCTTATGACCTTACCTTCTGTCATCTTGTAGTTGATAGTCTTTTTTTCCCGCTTTCTTTTACTACCTGAGAGGGCTGGATGTTTTCTTTCACTGTTTGAATTCAAGACAGTTTCAGCTCATATTGTTAATATTACACACATCTATAATAAATGATGACCAGCTTGCCTTCTCCATTAGGATATCATCGTAGTAGGGGTCAAAAGAAAGCACCTCGTTGTCTTATACCCCTTTTAGTTTTTGTATATCTATTCATTTTCCATCCCTATACAGGTGGATTGAAACAGGCCGTCGACCAGATCTCAAGGCTGCCATCAAGGAAAAAGGGATTTCTAAGTTCTCTAAGCGTTGTAATTGAAAATAATATGAGCTATTATTAATGGACATGTAGGTGGTGTCACAGTTATCACCAGAGACCTCAGAATTGAATGGTTAGTTCAACTTGCTCATTCAAAATTCAATAAGCTCAAACTCCAGTCTGATGTGTTCCCTTGCTTTGGAAAGGGCACGAATCTGTTTCTTTTATATCCATCTGACTTATTCTAACATCATTTCTAAATAGTTTGGCCAACATGTCCAAGAGATACCTTTGCTGTAAATTGTCAAATGCCTTTGGGTAATCTATAAGACATAAGTGTACATCTTTCTGCATTTGTATTGCTCCCTCCATTAACTATAATAATACCCTTGTCTCCCGAGTGAATGAGAAATTTAACGATAAATACCGTGTCTCTTTTAATTTTCATAAGCATTCCTAGGCACGTTTATTCGCCAGGCAAGCGTATACGTAAGGAAGTAGTTAAATCAACTTCAAGTCATCGTCATCAAAGACATTTCGACTTGCAAACACACTGAGTATCTGCATGATTTCACATGTAATCTTCTGGATAGATGTTCTTTTCCAGTCATGCCACGTGGACCTTTACTTGCAGGTAACTCCTAATCCCAGGCCAGTTTTGAATTCAGATTTGTCTCCTGTACTGATTGGTATGGTTAGAACATCCAGCCTTCGCTGCTATGTAATTCACAGATAAGGGGAAAAGACATGAATTCCTACCTCACCCTTGGGTAATTTGTGCGAAATTGAAATCAACAATCACGTTTTTCGTTTTGATCTTCTAATCACGACACCTTTAAATCGACAATTTCAAGTATATGAGAAAATTACAATTGACATCATGTTATTTCATTCTAAATAAAAACAAAATACTTAAATGGCATATATATCGTTTGTACGTTACAGGCTGTGAGCATTTGATGAATATTATTGGAGTTAATTGACAATAATTTGTCATTATTTTTTAAAAAATACAGAATTTTGAATGAGCAAGTTTGTGCTGCCTGTATAACTCCTGGGTAAGACGGTAAACTATATCCCCTTCCTGGGTAAGACGATAAACTACATCACCTTCCTGAGTAACTACATCTAACAGCAAGGCCTCTTATCAGGTGCTTTTGAGGTGCGTAGAATCACCTCTTAATTGCTGATGTTCCCCGGTCCAACCTGACCGAGGTGGTAGCACCTATTAGGGTCTTAGATATGGACAAACAGTTAACCCCAAACTGGGGGGAAAAACACTATGAAAAACACTTTTAGAAAAAAATATTACCAGCAATATATTTTTGAAAAAATTTTTGCCAGCAATAAAAATATTGTCGGCATTAAATAACCCGTTTAGATTGATAGGCCATAAAACAAATCAAACCAACCCCAACCACTAACGACTGATTGGCTGACTGGTAAAGAATTATTGGTGTAGTAAGCTCTTAGAAGTTACTACAAATTACTACAGGTTGGTCTTCGAATACAGCTGAACATCAAGCCTACCCAGTACTGAGATGGCTGGCTTGTTGGGAATACCAGGTGCTTTGAACTTGGAGATGAGGGTTGTGTAATGGATAACGGCTCGGAATTGGAAACATGAATGCTGACTTTCCATTCTGATCGATTTTATTATATTCACTTACGTCTAAATACTCTTGAGTATGGTATGGACACTTCTTCCCACTGCCACCGATTAATTAGTAAGACTTGTATTAGTAAATTAGAAATAGATGTAGGCTTTAAATAACCTGCAAAAAGTTTGATAAATCGTAAAAACAATCACTCAATCGAATATAGCTGAAAAGTTATATTTTACATGGAAAACCGTGTGATCAAAAGTTACTTGATAGAATGACTTGTATATAGGATAACTTTTGATTAATAAGAATGAAAATAGAAATACATCGTCGATTTAGAGAGAAAACTATACTGTTAATAGCTTCATATGTTGCTAGGTTCGCTGACACTACGAATAAAAATATTTTTGATGTATCATACTTAATCAAAAAGAATTTTTTTCCTCTCAATATCTGAAGAAATATAAACTTGTTAATAGTCGAAACTTCTTTTCCAGCACAAATATCATTGGTAATATATCAAAGGCGGTTGAACAGCTAAACCTCAGTTTAATTTAATTGATTTTGTTGTCGCATCTAGATCGATTTTGACGTGAGATTAAAACAATTTAGGCGTATTTTTAGACAGCAAGTTCATCTCGCAGATCGTTTATTCATTTTTTTTTATCTACGCTTACAGCACGGTCTAGCTTCAGGCTGCCCTTGCCCGAGCAGAGCAATCTAATAGTTATTTTTAAACGTATAAAGTAAGTATCTGAAATTAAATATATAAATCAATATATTTTTTTTATATTTCCGGCGTTGCTCAAAGTGGAAGGGCTTTCTTGCCTTAAAAATTAGCCTTCTCAATCCGAGTTTCTACCAGGGCTTGAACATCAGCAACCAATTTCAAGTGCGGAATTAACTCAACATGGCGGCAAGCCACTTCCTGTATTTCTTTATTTTCTTTTTTATTTCTAGTCTTATTTCAGTATTATGACAGCGTATAAAGCAAATCAAATTTCTAAGAAAAAAAGAAAATTTTTGCAGAAAACAAGAAAAGTTTTAAGTCCTTCGGCATTACAGTATTTTTTTTTTTTACTGAAGTGTGCGACTAAGAATAGAGTGATGTCATTACAATAAATGCTGTATAATTCATAGCAGAGAGCTGTGGGGGAAAAACAAACACAGCTGCACATTTAAATTAGGGAATGCTATGCAATTTTCCTTGATCTATCTTTAACGGGTAAATATCAATACCATTAATTTTATTTGCAGTTGAAAGTATAATGTCGCAGATGAATCTATATTTTTTTCTTAACAATGAATAATGACTTCATATATAGAGCATATTTTTTATGGATGTTTGTTGATATTTTTCAGAGTTGGAGTTAGAGAGGAATTTATTTTGGACGTCTTTCAAATAATCTTTAAAGCAAGGGGATTATTTAGTGATACTAATCACATTTGCAGAATACAGTTCAGGTTAATTGTAATAGAGCTAGTAACAAGGCAGATCATATTACAGTAAACCACTGTTCTTTCAGCAAACATTAAGGCTACTCAATCTAAAAGTCTTTATTGAAATCTTTAGAAGTGAACCCCAGAAGATTTTTAACTAAAACCTTTTCCATTATTATGAGTGTAAGAGTGAACAAACACTGTAATCAGCCAGTATTTGAACTAGGCGCACTTATTCTTTTGTGCCTATCATCCACATCGCAAATTATGGAATAGCAGAAATAAATATATATCACCCTAAACTTTCCTTATCACAGAATATATTTTCAAGCCGACATGAAATTTTCAATCATCTGAGTTTGGTTTGGTTTGGTTTATTTTGTTTAACGGCATATCAACCTCAATGGGTTATTTAATGCCTACAACATTTATAGGATATATTCGTATGAATAGAATATGTATTCTTTCGTTTAGATTGGTTTTGTTTATGTTGTTTTACGGCATATAAACCTCAATGTGTTATTTAATGCCGACACATTTTTTTTTTATTGATGGCAATATTTGGTTTTGTCAAAAATCTGTTTTTGGTATTTTTTTTTCCTTCAAAATTGTATTGCTGGTAATAGTTAACTATTTGCCCATAGCTGGGACCCTAACATGTGCTACCACCCCGGGTCAGAGTGGACCTGGAAACACCAGCAATTAAGAGGTGTTTCCACTCTCCTTAAAAACTCCTGATCAGAGACCTTGCTGCTGGATGCAGTTTATCGTCTTACCCAGAACACGGATCTAGTTTAACGTCTTACCCAGGACAATCATCTGAGCTTGTAAGCATCTATGAGTAAAGGTTATAAAAAGTAGGTGTTTCCATAAGGTTATGAATATCTTTGCATGATGTCGTAAACTTCATTGCATAATGTCATAAAGGTCTTTGCATAACGTCATAGGGGTCTTTGCATAATTTCATAAAGGTTTTTTCATAAGGTCATAAAGGCCTTTCTATAAGTTCATGAAAAGAGCATCAAGCAGCTATGGGACTCACTAGAATCGCCCATCAATTCACTAGGGCAATGACATCGATCATTATGGGTCTCCTATGTCTCTTGCCTTGTGCCAAACTGATTTAAACTCAGTAAATTGCGAGCCAGCATAATCTCAGCGAATAGCAAGGAAATCTCTTTATATTTACTCAGGAATCAAATTTAGAAATCGATTGCTGAATGCAATATTTGTGGCTTAAACAAATGATCCGTCAGCTCGAGCAAAGTTGATTTTGTGTCCTTACCCTGACAAAAGGCTTGATTCTCTTCCTCACGTATCTTTCGAAAGATCGATACCAGAGCGTAATATTATTGATTTGAAAGTGTCTGAATTGCTGAAAAGTGGCCGTAATCGGAAAGAAATATTTCACCGATTTTGGTCAATAATCAGTTGGATAGTGCAATTGCATTACTAAGCAGAAAAGTCATGGATACTGTACAGCTATTTGGATGATAGATTTAATACCCTGTAGATATCGAATATTTTACACGTAAAAGGCACTGACAACCAGATTATTATTTTTTTTTAATATTGCGTTGTACCTGTCCTTCCATGCAGACAAAGTATGACCATTTAAAAAATCAGCATTCAAAATCCTATCCTTTATTAGTATTAGAAGGAAAACTGGAATCTCAGCCACAACATAGGTCCCAATATTTCACATTATGTATCATCAGTCATCCAAATAAATAAAAGGCAAATTTAGTCTCTCCGTTCGTTATTTCAAGCCCTCTAACTTGGGCCACACTTGCTCTACATGGACATATTATATCATTTGGAATTAGGATGATCCATGGATTGAGAATCTGCCGTTCATCTGATCCTTGAACATCCAGCATTGAGATGCGAAAAAAACAATTAAAAATTTAAATTTTAGAATAATTTTAAAAAAATAATGATTTTAAAAGTTTTTAATTTATATTGATTTTAAAGTAACACAGACTTAATTTTGTTTCCAATCCAGTTTAAAATATCGTCAAAGCTTCGTGAATTGAAGAAATCAATTTTATTTGTTCAAAATTTGAAAAGTTAAAGTGAGAGGTTTCATAACGTATAATTTTGAAGTTCCACAGTTTGATTTGAATAACTCAGATTTCAGTCTGAATTTGAGCCCAAGTCGGTCTTTTGGCTGAACTTTTTGCCTGAATCAGAGTTAAAATGAAGTTTTAAAGTTCAATCGAGTGAACTGATGAATTCTTCAAAATTATTATTGTTGTTTCTAGAGGTCGCTTGACGTTGGGGACGGGCGGGCCAATTCGCCATCCACAGGAGCCAATATAAAAACCCTACCCTTTGCGGACTTTTAAGCGATTATGAAATAATATCGGATTAAAAAGTTATTAATTCATCAAAGATTACCTTGTTTATTTTTCGGCAACGGAAATAATATTAGCAGATGCAGACTTCGAAATAGCCCAACGAGTCATGGGCATTTTTAAAACAGAATAATTGAGACGTGCTTTGCTATTAATGGCTTGCCGTGACCTAATGATATGACACTCTCTGCTTAAATGTGGTTTTCCTCATCGAAAAGGAAAAGACAATTTCGATTCCTTCCGGAATACTTTAATAAGACTTCCAATCCTCCTAAGAGGTAGACATTAATTTCACTGTTTAAAAATACAAGAATATTTACCCAAACACGTGTTCTCATTAGCTATGATATTTATAGCAATACGAATAATCAGACATGTTAAACTACAATAACAGGCAGCTGTATAGGAATCGGTAAGTCTCTCGCACAGTCTCGCTGGTGGAACACTCTGCCATCCTTTTGCTTTTCAGTCGACGTTGATGTTAAAAAAATTAAATTCAATGTCAATCGTTAGCCTTTGTCTTTTTAATTGCTTGTTATCTTTCCTTAAAAAGTTTTTTTTTTCTCTTTTTCTTATATTCATTAACAGACACTAACCCCTTGCGTCTTAATGACTTTATTGCCTTACATGAAGTGAAATGATTTAAAAGAAAAATTCCAGAGATTCTCCAGAACTACCACTTGATTGTAGCTGTAATAAGCAACGTTGGATTCTTTACCATTGCTCTTTGTCTCTGCTTTTCCATCCATTCACGCAAACTCGTTATGTAGCTATTCCCTGATTACACAATGTTTTGTGAGTTTTAAATCTCCATGCCGTCTTTTTTCATAATGTATCCCCTGATATTTTAATTGTCTCTTTCTGGATTCAAGAATTAGTTTCCTTTTAGTTCTAATTTTCTTTACAACTGAATCGTTTCTCACATGCACAGTCCATAATATTCTTAATTCCCGCTGGTTGAAACTCAATTCCATCTCTTCGAGTCTATTCTTCATCTAAATATAAAAAGAAATTCTTCAATCTTGTATATATGTATATAGATATGGCATAGAAGTTCAGGATCCAGTTTTTGTTTCTAACGGAATTTTCTCATCCCATATTGCTCTTAGAATTTTCTTATCCCATATTGTTCTTAGAATTTTCTTATTCCATATTGCTCTTAGAATCTAAAAGTCACCATTCGTCATTCCAGTGCCCCTTCTTTTTTTCTGCATAACATTTTCAGTATGTTGTTAGTCTCAGAGACAATCGAGGATTAGATTCTTCTTCTTCGGCTTCTTCTTCAGCTTCTACTTCTTCGTGTTGTGCCCCTTCAGAGCGCGTGGGATCATGACTCTCCGCAACATATTGATCTTTATAACTCTTTGGCCTTTTCTTATATCTTATGTCTCAACGTTCTTGATTTTTTTCTCAACGTTCTTGATAAAATCCAGAGAGGGATATATAATGTAATTGGCCCTGATCTGGCATCTCGTCTGCAGTTTCTCTCTCATAGACGTGCCTTCGCCTCCCTCTGTTTTTTTTTTTTTAAAAATACTTTCATGGTAACGGTTCCGATGCACTGCTTTCGCTGGTTCCCAGACTTCATGAATTTAATCGTTCAACTAGGCTGGAATCTCACCCTTTCACTGTCAAAACTGTTAAATGTAGCCGCCTCTTCTACTCCAATAGCTTCTCGCCTGTAGAACTCCCCCCTTTTCCTGTTTCCCTGATAGCTATAACCTCCAACTATGTAAAGTAATGTCAATCGACGTCTCCAGATGCCTTGATCTATCCACTATCCTTTTCTTCATCTTTTCCTCTATCACTCCTATTTGCTCGCTCTCCAACTCTCTGTAACCCCTTGCATGCTAGTGGCTTCCCGCCTTGCTTGGGATTGAAACGCTTAAAAAAATCTGTTAAATTATGTCTGTCATCAATCTACACAAGCTCACGTAGTAGGCTTTTTGTGGTTTTGTTAAATAATAGTTTAGCAGAATATTATTTATTAGAGCAAGTTTATCTCTACACAGGCTTAAGTCCAGCTCTCTTCCTTATCTTTGAAGATCTTTCACTGTTATATTGGAGAACCGACATTACATAAGAGTTCGGTACTCGTTTCTTTGTTTCTAATAATTTTTTTCGAATTAACTTTCGGAAGAGGTATTTCGCTATTCCAATGTCCCTTTGGAATTCGCGTCGCACTTTCCGTCCTCTGTTAAAACAGTTCCGAGATATACAAATTGTTGTACTTGTTCGATTTTGGTATCTCTAATTTGTTGTTCGGGCGTAAAGTAAAGCTTTTCCATTTCTTCTGCACGTTGTGCTGTCTGCACTTTGTGTTGTCGATGAATACACAGCTATGCGGAATGCATGCGAATTAAAATTAGACATTTGAATTTCTCCCTTCTCCGTCAAATGTATTTCACAATTCTTTGGTATACACATTTTCTTTTATCTAGTCTTTTTATCTACAATGGCCTATGGAATTTTTTAGCGAGGTAAAATAAACTGCATCCAATTTCAAAACTTAATTACGTAATCTTAACTCAACATAAATAAACAGTATATGGAACTAGTATGGAGTAGGTCCTCCATTTGCTAGTTTCAGTGTTTGTATTCGATTTTTCATGGATTTCATCAAGTTATCCCCAATCGTCTGATCCATATTTTGCCACTCCTTTTGCAATATTTCTTTAAGGGTAGCCACTGATGTGATTTTGGTTGCACGCTCTTAAAGTTTTTGGTCAAGGTGCTCCCCCAAACGTGTTGTATTGGATTCATGTCAAGACTTTGGGCTAAACATGGCAGTGACTTGATTCCCTTCGATTCTTTTTAGACCTTTGCTACTTTACTCGTATGATATGGCACTCCATCTTGAAAAAGGTAGACATTCTTGTCAATCTGATTGGTTTCAAATATTGGGAGTAGCCATTTCTCTAATATTTGACAGTATTCTGGACCATTCAACTATTCGTCAACATGAATCATCTCAGATTTCCCTCCAAGTCAGACAGCGCCTCACACCATTACTCGAATTCCTCCATGTTTCACGGTCGCCTGAAGACATTCATTGTTCCAAGTGTCATTCTGATTTCTCCAAATTAAAGTTGTCTCAAATTCAAATATTAGTAGAATTTACTTTCACCTGTCCAAATTACAGACTGCCAAAATTCATAATCTTTGCTCTCGAATTCTTTCGCTCAGTCCATATGCCTGTTCCTGTTAACCTCTGAAATCAAGGGCTTCTTTCTTGCAATTCTTCTTTGATAACCTAGCTCTTTCTCACCGCATATGGTGATATTTCCATGCTCCTGACGGCATCTTTGAAGCTCTGGCGACAGTTTCTGATAATTTACTTCTTCAGCGCCCTTTTCGTTCACTGAGACACGATGTTTGGTCTTCCTGAATGTTGTCCCACATGGCAAAGGCCCGTTTCATTACATTTCTTGACAATATTATTAACCATTTGATGATTAACCTAGAAAAACCTGGCACTCTATTTGACTTGACACACTGAGGCCATCTTATTATTTGCCCTCGTTGAAATTCACTAATTTTCATACTTACGCGATTTTTCTTTGCAAAATATAAGTCGACTATCGTCCATAGATGAGAGTAGCTATTATCTGAAAAAAGATATTACACAAGCCAAAATTGCTGTAATCAAGGTTGGCTAAAAACTTATCATAATAACTTTGTGGCACCATGCATCCAGGCGATTTGAAAGATATATTTATAGATATATGATTTGATTTTTATGGTTTATCAACCATTTGAGGATTATTTGAGGCCGAAATGTATTTTAGGTTTTAAGAATAATTCTTTCTTTTTTTTTGCAAGAGGATTGAACCGCCATGCATTCAGGCGATTTGGAAGAAAGAAAGAGAAAACGAAGAAAAGGGAAAGGAAAAAGTAATACGAGACGGGTCATAGGCGAAAACACACACACACGGCTTAAGAGACGGGAATAAGAAAGAAAAGCGTTATTTTTGATAGATATCAAATGTCGAAAATATCTAGGTCACCTGCGAACAAGCGTTGACCGATTTCCGCTTATCCGCGAAAAATGGAATTGTGTTATCAAGAGATGTCACCAAAGAAGAAATCCATTTTTGAACGTTAGATTTTGTTAATTGACGAAACACAGGTGTGTTTCCTTGGCTGGGTATGGAAAATTAAAATCCCACCCAAGTAGTTTCACTGGCTAAGTTTTTCTTTTGACAGAATAGACTTTTGCCCTGCGATAATAAAAATTTTGTTATCAACACATGAACCGAAGGAAACTGACATATTTTTATTTCTGCTTTGGGAGACGCCAAATTGGCGACAAACTTGGAGAAAATTCCTTTCTTAGACCATGTCAGATAATCCAGCTGTCCAGTGCATTGACGATAAACTGCTTGACAAACGCCACGTGTTGAACAAAGAGTTGTCATATTATCCGTTCATGATAACGCCGATTTAATTAATTTTTTTTTTAGTTAAGCAAGGTACTTCTTTTCCAAAACAAAGTCACGGGTTGTTCACGCCCGACTAAGACGTCATTGGCCAAGTGGATCACATGACGCACGAAGGAAGAGGCAAGATACCCGACCAGGACCTCATTGGCCGAGAGTGGTCACGTGACGCACGAAGAAAATCAGTCGACGCCCCTATCCAGAGTATAAGTATGAGAAGCCGCTACGAAGAAGTGGGGAGTGCAGTTCACGCCCCTCAGAAGCCTGGTGAGAAAGTGGGAGTGAAGAAAGAGTTACCAAAAATGGAAAAGAGTGGAAAATCCCTAACCAGAAATAAGAAGGGTGGATATGTATTTAGAATTATCGAAGAACCCCTGGCGCCGACAGACCCACCCCGGTTTTGACGGCGTCAATAAAAACGAAGCCCCACCAGACAGAAATCAGTTCAGCCCCGGACAGCAGAGATGAGTGCCCAGTAGTTCGTTCGCCCCAAGCGGGCAGAAGAGGCCAGTTCGTTTGGCCCTGAGTGCCGAGTTCGTTCGCCCCAAGCGGGCAGAAGAGGCCAGTTCGTTTGGCCCTGAGTGCCGAGTTCGTTCGCCCCAAGCGGGCAGAAGAGGCCAGTTCGTTTGGCCCTGAGTGCCGAGTTCGTTCGCCCCAAGCGGGCAGAAGAGGCCAGTTCGTTTGACCCTGAGTGCCGAGTTCGATCGACCCAGGCGGGCAGAGAATACAGAAGTTCGTCGGACTCTGGCAGGCAGAGTTAGTTCAGCCCCGGACGGCAGAGATGAGTGCCCAGTTGTTCAAGCCGCCTCAAGATAGCTGACCAAGATTCACGCACAATTTTGGACTCTTCTTCAACCAAGAACAATTAGTTTGAAGAGCGACTTAGAACCAGACCACAGAAATAGGTTTTTCGACTTTCGTCCAAAGACACACCGAAACACAATTTTCTTAGAGAGCAGACAACTTTAAGCGTTAAAACTTGCCTAGCGAAAGCGTCGTGCCACAATCCACAGAACGGGTCAGGAGGTAGACTCAGTCCTATGTACTGAACAACTAGACATAAAAGTTTGTTACCTTTTTCTTTGATACTTTGAACTTTGTGAGTTTTCATTTTATTTTCTTTTATGCATATTTGTGTGTTATCACCCCCGTTGGACTCAGCTTGCATTACGGCCCCAACCCCTGTTTGATCTCGTCTATCTAAGATCAATTCACAACGTGGGTAGGCAGACTGGAGATCAGTGCAGTTACCCTGGTAACCAGGCGTTGGAAGCAGGTTGGAAACGGCGAGGCTGATATCAAATCTAACCAGTTTCCTACCCGAATCACAAAAGGGTTAGAACGTCACGCTTGGAGCAGCGACACCCGGACGGAGCAGCGAGGAGCGAACAGCTGGCGCCGCGGCGAAGACGTCACAACTTTCATGTTGCCTTTAATTAGAAGCCAACTATACTTACACTGATGGCAACTATATTAGTTGACCTATTTCTAATCACACTTCACTATAATAATACGAAGGTTCCTCTAAGTAGACGTTATGTATCACTAAATAACAACGTATTAAGATTCAGATACAAGTAAAGATAGTGAATACTGACATACAATTCTAGCAAGTTCTCCCTAATTAAAAGATTGGCGCAACCTAATCCTGTTATACCAATTACTTTCCAGTACAATGTTTATTATACATAAATAGCAAACGGAATAATCTATCACCTGAGAAAGCCTGGAAAGACATCTCTCGACAAATAGTTTTCTTCTTTGTCTTATTTTTTTCTTGTCAAATAGATATTGGGCATATACGTAATGTCTGTCACCGTAAAGGCAATGAACGTTCAATAATGGCTGACAAGATATTCTGCCGAATTTCTTTTTTTTTTTATTATTCAGGAGCACTTAGAGTGAGTCAGATATTCATGAAATTTCTGTGGTGGAGATGAAGTCATTGAAAGCAATGATTAGTCCGCAGCAACCTACATGATATCTCGTGAGAAATGTCTTTGTTCTCGATCTCTTTATTCAGACAATAAATCGGATAGCAATTCAAATTAATCCGCAGATAGAAAGATGAAAGAAGTAAAATCATTGACCGCCCTGGATCAGCTAACAAGTTCTCTCTGGAAAGATGTATCTTTGTTTTCTTGGGTTCAGAATGGGAATGTAGTGGAATAGTTGTCGGTGTGCATAATCAGATCGGTATAATGAATTCAATATTCCAGCAATAGACGTTGCATTCACTTTCGCGCAAAATAGTTTAGGAAGGTATTAAACCATTTTACTCGGTCCGACGTAGGTTTTATATTGGATGGCAGCCTGGACACTCCTGCCTTCATTCTAGGAGATAATAACTCTGAATTCAAAAAGTGTTTAGTACAGAAACCATATCAGCGTATGGTAAATCTATAAGCTTATATTCTACTTTGAAAAAGATTATCTCTCTTTGTCGTCCTCTCTCTCTCTCTTTCTTTCTCTCCCTCTCTTTCTCTTTCTCTTTCTCTCTCTTTCTTAAAAAAGGTCGGATAAATCTTTAAGAATATTCGTTGATACTGATGAAGGCATTGAAAGCAATGACTGGAGAGGAAACAAAGATATTTAATAGATATATTATTACACACAGTTATCCTAGCTGAAGTTGTTTGGCACACACTGTACAGCAGAAAGCTGTCGGAAACAATGTTTATAATGATTAATAATTAATTACCAATTTATACTGTATTTTTATATATGTTTAAACAGAATTTCTATCTTAAATAATTTAAAAAATATTCATTAACTTAATTATTTTGGAAAATAATGTGAGAGCGGCTCGAATTAAGTTATACTCAGCCAGTTTTATATTCTCTGCCTTAACAATTATACATCTTTCTCTTATAGCTATACGCGTCTGAAGAGAAAGATAGATAATATAATTTTTTTTTTTAATCAACCATTTTCCAGGATTTTTGTTCCGCTATCAAAGACGATGTATAAATTACTGAATGGTAGATATATATTTAATTCTTTCTCTCTCTCTCTCTCTCTCTCTCTCTCTCTCTCTCTCTCACACACACACACACGCACACACATATATATATATTATAAATTAACTGATTTAAAAATATGGTTTCATCGCTACACAGGAATTACCATGATTCAAATACTGAAACTTCAAATTGTATTATATAATTTAATTAAAAGCATTAGTTCTGTTTCATCTTCAAGCGAATTTTGGAAGATGAAAAGAATTAATGCTTTTAATTATATATTAGAATTTAAAGTTTTTTACTTTCTGTTTTTAAAACATGGTAATTCCTATGTAGCGATGAAACCATATTTTTAAATCAGTTCATTTATAATATTCATGCTCTGTAAATTTACATTGAGCACTGTTTTGTAAAAATGAAAATATAAAAAGAACATCGGATTATATATCTTACAGTTCTTTCTTTTTTTTTTATATATATATATATATATATATATATATATATATATATATATATATATATATATATCATAGTTGGTGTTGATAACGGCGGATACAGCGGTTTTATTTTTTGCATTTTTATGAGAGGGCTTTTTAGTTATTTTTAGATATTTTTTTGACAACTGGAGATGCGTAACAGATATGTGTTTCCGTCAAGTATGCTGCGGGTCAAGGTTGGTCCAATTTCATTCCGGTCGAAAGAGAGCGAGAGAAAAGTCTAAGAGATTGACTGATTGATTGAATTCAGTCAAGTTTGATTCTGGAAGATTTTTGCTCTTACTGCTTTGACAGGATTAGGCAATTCTAAGAAAAAGGCTTACCCTATCTCTCCCTCTCTAGCTGTTTATCTTTCTTTCTATCTCTCTCACACACACACACACGAAAAAAACGTACATACACGCATGCACACCCGCAGACGGACCCACACAAAACGCACAGACACTGTATATATTTCCCGCTCTCTTCGGCTTATCACTTCCGACAATAGAGTAAAAAGAAGAAAAAAAAGACTTGCATGACTTTTGCAATTAGTGGGAAATCGACATTAAAAGGCTCAGCTTGAATTTTAACTCAGTTCACAGATACGGCTACCTCAGCTTTAATGCTTAAATCGA
The DNA here is from genome assembly GCA_903632075.3 of Acanthosepion pharaonis. Taxonomy (NCBI): domain Eukaryota; kingdom Metazoa; phylum Mollusca; class Cephalopoda; order Sepiida; family Sepiidae; genus Acanthosepion; species Acanthosepion pharaonis. Next base: position 3,725,480 of record CAHIKZ030005632.1, on the reverse strand, counting down.
TGCTACTGTGTCTACACGTCGATAAAAGGTGGTGAAAGAGAGAAGGTTTTATAGAGAGATTGTTAGATTTCTATAATGACAGATGAAGATATACAAAGAACAATATCTATAGATAGATATATAAAGAGATAATGAACGATAAAAGTAGCTAGCTAGATATATAGATTGCTAATGAACAATGGAGACTGAAATGAGTAGATAATGTATATATATATATATATATATATATATATGTGTGTGTGTGTGTGTTTGTGTGTATATATAGAGAGATAGATAGATAGATAGATAGATAGATAGATAGATAGATAGATAGACCATGAACAGGCTGAGAGAGACATAGACTGGGCGTGATATAGATGGAAAAGTTCAAGAGAGATAGAAATAGAGATAATGAACAATACCGATGAATATATGAAAATATAATTAACAAAAAAGGTAGTTAACTAGCTATATAATGAGCAATAGAGATAGGTCGATAATAAACAATATATATATATATATATATATATATATATATATATATATATATATATATATATGCATTAAGGCATGTTTCATTAAAAAATATAGACAAGTTTTGTCTATTCATTTTAAGTTCCTTTCATATTGTCTGATAAGCTTAGTAACATTATCATTGACAGACGAAAGGTAATCACCATATTGATACATGTTTAAATCCAATCTAAGCTTTCGGCTTACATAAGCCATTATCAAAGATGACAATTACTTTTCAGTATATCAACCAACACACGGACGAAAGAATAAAAAGTCTGTTTTTGCTGCATGAAAAATTTCAAAGCAACGTCTAACTCGTGTATACGAGACGTGGAAGCGAAAATAGCGTCAAAGCTCGTGACGTCACACATGACAACGCGAGAGTGAAAATGTGAAGTATTAAGTACGGGAAGCTGTTGGTATTAAAACCAATGGTTTTTGTTATCAATTATAGGCATTTAAGAATATTTATGGAGATTTCGTAGTTTATGTTGTTCAGGTTAGGTTTCAACTGTTTTATGTATATAGGTTCAAGAATTTTTAGTTTTTGTTTATTTTTTTCATGTTTAAGTATAGTTGTGTTTTCAACAAGGATTTTCCGGAATTGTGTACATGGCCAGGCATGATGTTTTAAATGCCAAAAAATGTTAGAATTATCATTCAAATGTGGAGTCAAGCGTCGTGAAAGTGAGTTTGTGGTGTGACCAACATAAATATTATTTAATCCATCGGAGATAAAATCTCCCAAACGGCATACTAAAACCACCGATACCCACAACTATCTATACTTTGAGTCTTCCCACCATAAACACCTCAAAGAGAACATCCCCTATTCACAAGCACTTGAACTTATAAGGATATGTTCCAACAATGAAGAATTAAATAAACACATTGAAAATCTGGAGTATCAATTCACAACACGTGACTATAAAAAACACCTAATCAAGGAACAAATAAATAAAGCAATTTCCACACCTAGAGAAGACACCCAAATGTACAAGATTAAAAATAAATCTAGCCGTATTCCACTTTCAACCCCACTCTGCCTCCACTATCCCAAATATTCAAATGTCGCTGGGAAATACTAAATCTCAAACCAGACCTAAAAAAATTGTTTAAGGAACCCGGCCTTCTAGCATATTGTAGACCTAAGAACCTAAAAGAAATCATAGGTAGTAACCACATTTCAGGGGACAAGGTAATCCGTAATAAACTAAGAACAAAAACAACAGGATTTTCCCAACCATGTAACAACAAAGAATTTTATGCTGGAAGCATATTAAACACGCAAATTCATTCACTAGCTCAATGTCTACCACGATTCTAATTATAGAAGTCATAACATAATTTACCTCCTAGAATGCACACTATGCCAGAAACAATATGTAGGAAAATCTGAATAGCCCTTTTATTAAGTCGACTCCCCATGAAAAATTATTACCTGCAGAACAACATTTCCGCCTGGAAAAACACGATTTCAAAACCAATGTCAAATTCACTATAATTGGGAGAATAGAACAGTTCAGAGCAGACAATATTAGAAAGATTTTACAGTTCCATGAAAATAAGTGGATACAACGTCTAAAAACACACTATCCAGCCGGGCTAAACCATAAATCTAACTATATAGATAATACTAATATATAAATTTACAAATCAAAACTTACCCACATTTCTCACCCACACAAGACAGACATGCATACGGAGGTGTTGAGGCCTCACACTTATACACACACCCACACGAATATACACACTTACACACATCATACTCACTCACTCCCTAATGAGCCAAATGATAACACACACTCACAGCAATACACACACTTATACATATCATACTCACTCACTCCCTAAGAACAAAATAACCCACACACAAACGCTTAACAGAGACACATCCCCTCTCCAGTACCAATAAAACTGTCAAACTGACCAGGGGAATTCAGAGAAGCATAGATCCATCCAGCTCTTTTTCTCAAATAACAACTTAAAAGAGACTGTTTGACCAACACAAGGAATGTTAAAAGATTCATGTTAAAAAGATAAAAAAAAATAAAAATAAATGAAAACTACAGACAAAGGTTCCTTTTCTCTATCAAGACATTCATTTCTGTAGTTTACTGCTACCAGCAAGCAGAAATATTTCTTCTCCTGATGATGGCCATTTTGGACGAAACTAGTTGAGGAATCTAAATGAAATAATAATAAAAAAAAAACGAAAGAACATTAATCTACAACCCAGTGTGTCTGAAGATTTTAATTTTTTAATATTTTTATTGTTCAATATATATATATATATATATATAGTGGATACAAAAATGCTAACATCAATTATAGAAACAATTGTACTAACCAGAAGAAGAACAGGAAAAGAAAAATCATTTGGTATACCCCTCCGTTCAACCAAATGGTTATTATTAAGCTAGGACATAAATTCCTAGCTTTAATTGAAAAACACTTTCCTACAAATAGTAGACTTAGTAAAATATTTAATAAAAACACCCTAAAATGAAGTTACATTTGCACTGTAAATCTAGAAAGTATAATAAAAAACACAGTAATAAAATCCTAATACCCCCCCCCATGCCAGAATAATATTAATAAAAACCCTACACTTAAATTAGACGAAAATAGTGAAAAATTACGAGATTGTAGAAACCCCGAAGACTGCCCATTGGAAAATATATGCCGCGTAAAACTGTAGTATACCAATGTACTATCTCATCCATTGAGCATCCTCATATTAATATGATATACATTGGGTCTACGAAGAATGAATTTAAAACCAGGTGGAGGCAGCATAAGTGCTCCTTCAATAATATTACTAAAAGAAATCAGGTATCTCAAATCTAAATATTTTTGGCATTTGAAGGAAATGAATAAAACACCAAAAGTAAAATGGAAAATTATAAACAAAACTAGAACTTGTAATACTTGGGATGACCCATGCCCTTTATGCCTACATGAAAATCTACACATTATCAAGTTTCTAAATAATGAAAATTTATTAAACAATAGACATGAGTTAACGGTTTTTTGCCGACATCATCAAATTTTCGCATTGAATAATTAGCGTAAAAACCAAACAATCAATAAAATAATAAATACAAATTTTAAACTCCATAGTCTAAATAAAAAGTTTAAAACCCCTACACAATAAAAAAAAAACATTTACGAATTCGTCAAAAAAACAAATGTTAGCGAATTATGACAGTTTTTTTTATATACAGAAAACCCTTTCAGGGAAAAATAAAATAAAATAAAATAATAAAATAAATAAAAATAAATAAATAAATCTCCATAGACACTTAACCAGACTAGACGATGTCATCTTCCGCTCTGAATTTAAACACCCTAACTTTACCCTGACTTGACCTCTTTGAATGTAGCTGAGATATTGATACAAATTATTAACCCTTACGCCCCTTTTTTTAAATAATTGCTCTAGCCGTGATCATAGTAATTTTAATTTTAATAATGAATATGCTTATAAAAACACGTAAATTTCAAGAATTAGTTATTCAAAAAAAAAAATTCGCTTGAAGATGGAATAGAGCTTGGTACTTTAATTAAATTTAATTCAAATAATTATATTGAAGTTTTCGGCTATTGTTTTGAAACATGAGAGCTCTTATTTTTAAATAAATAATTTTATATAATTTTATATATATATATATATATATATATATATATATATATATATAGAGAGAGAGAGAGAGAGAGAGAGAGAGTTTTAAGGGATACTATATTATTGGGTTAAGGTGATCAATATCAGCATATATATATTGATATTGAGCACTTTGATATAGTATCCCTAAAACTATATATATATATATATATATATATATATATATATATATATATATATATAATTTCTTCATATGGACAAAATAATTTACTCACTACAAAGATTCAAATTTCTTTCGGTGTATTTAATTGCACACCGACTGGTGATATTTGTTTTCATTACATTCGAACACACACACACACACACACACACACACACACACATATATATATATATATATATATATATATATATATATATGAGAGAGAGAGAGAGGGAGAGACATTATAGTTATAGTACATTAATGGTTTAAAAGGGTCAGTATCAGCGATAGATCGAATGTCAGTATAAAAATGTCAAAGGCGATAGATTATGTCATTCTAAACGCAATCGAAATTCGCATGGCCTGACGATTTCGTTTAGATTGAAGCTGACTGTCACCTCTGCGTGTTGCCTACTATGTTCCCTCTCATATATATATATATATATATATGTGTGTGTGTGTGTGTGTGTGTGTGTGTGTGTGTGTGTGCAGATAGATAGATAGATAGATAGATATTAGGCCTTTCTATAAACTCATTTTTTGACATCTGGGTGTAGAATCAAGATTTAAATATTTTCCCCTGCTTAATATGAGATGATCTTGTTCATATATATTTTCAACGGAAATGTATGTTTTCTGTGTATATGTCATTTATTTTTCTAGTATTTGCAGTATGTTATTATTGAAATACATTTCCTGATATTCCCCAATATATGATTGGAAACGTAGAACTATAAATATGTAAAGAAACTTTGTGAATAACACACCATATTGTTGGCCTCTGGCATGGAACGTCAATTATAAATCCGAATTACGTAAAAATGTATTTTACTTGATGTCAACATCAGCTATGATGGATCAGCAAAAAATAAATGTAACTAAATAATATGTTGCGACTCTCCTGTTTGTTAGAAAATAACTAAATAATGAATTCTTAAAAAAAAAATCAATAAAACATTTTAAACATTGTACATTACTTTTTTTCCTAGAAATATTTCTATTTGTAATTGGCTAGAAATATCTATATCGTAACAAATAAAATCTGTTACATGTTTGCATGTTTGTATCAGGCATCTGGAAAGAGTTCATAAGACTTTCATGTAGACACTCCAAACCATCAAATGGCCATCTTGCACGTAAGATGCTCTTCTTGAGATATCTTGCAACGCAAGTCTCGAGAAAAAGATAATTCTGAACCAGATGCCCTGAAAAGCTCCCGAAACAGATATCTAGAGAGAAATCCTACGCTGTATCTACAAAAGAAGCGAGTGAAGGATTTTGTATAAAGCAACGTTCAACTTTTGGAGACTGATGCCGAAAAATACTCGTGCAACTCCGAAGATGTTCGCTTTGGATGAAGGAACTGAATCCTGTGGTGCAAGCTGCCATGACACAGGCACTGATTCTGTAGAAGTTCAATCAGGAATTGAAATGTATTGCGTGTGAACGCTTTTCACTTTCATGATTAGCTTTTGTAAACCATCTAAAGTGGCATGAAGCAAAAAGGAATCAAGCAGCTTCCGAGAACGCTTTGCCATTATATCTACTACGGGACGCTGTGCAACACGTGATTTAGTAAGTAAGTCAATAGATGGCTTGACAAGACATTATAGAATACAGTAAGATGTATTTCAGTGAGTGACCTCAAAAGATAGACAATTCGAGTGATACAAATAAAAATGATCATTTAAGACTGAGGTCGGGTTGGAGTGTTATATACGTGCAAATTGGTTTATGGTGATCAATGAAGCCATGTTCTTCTGTCAAGGGTGTGCAGTAACTATGTATTTACGTTTAGGAGTACTCATTGCCCTCTCTTGGATATGTTATTAGGATACTTCCTATAGCGAGATTCCTGCTCCAGGGTTTGTTTCGGCATCAGTCTCCAAAAGTTGAACGTTGCTTTATACAAAATCCTTCACCCGCTTCTTTGGTTGATACAGCGTTAGATTTGTCTCTGGATATTTGTTTCGGAATCTTCTCAGTGCATCTGGTTCAGAATTAAGAAATCACTCCTTAACTGCCATTCCGAACAGAATTCACTTTGGTCAGGAATATCAGTACATAAAAGGCCCATATCTGGGATCATGTAGAACTGTGTATGACAAACTGGGTTGGTCGCTACCAAGCTTAGTTAAATGGTTAAGTTGGATCTCTACTTGATTAAAGCTACAGGTGTAATTTAGTACTTCTTATTGGAAAGTGTTAAAATCATTATAAGCACTCTCGGTTTAATTCGCTGTATTTATTTATCCATTTTAATCGCATAAATGATTTTTCTAGTCTTTTTTTTTTACTCGTCAACATGTTTTAAACGTTTTATTATACTTTTAAGCACTCTGTTTAAATCACTGTAATTTATTTATTTATTTATTTTTTTTACTCAACATGTTTTAAACGTTTTATGTTATTTACAAGCACTCTTCGTTTAATTAGCTATAATTTTTTTTTCAACATGTTTTAAACGTTTTATTATGATATTTATAAGCACTCTCGGTTTAATTCGCTGTAATTTATTTATTAATTTTCATTGCCAAATTCTTCTTATTATCTCTGTAAATAGTAATTACTAACTGGTAAAATGAAACTTGATGGGAAGTGGGTAAAAACGGAAAACATAATTACCTTTTAAGTATCCAATGAAAGGGTGTCCACTCAAAAAAAAAAATGAAAAAAGAAAACAATTACCCGTAAACAGCTTAAATAGAGTTCGCACCGTTGTGATTGGCTGTTGGTCAACTTCCAGTCAAATGTGTCCTACATTCAAATGTGTGATAACGGGGTACATTTATAGAAGTCAGTGTCTACAAGCATTTTGTAGAGGGCGTATCAGAGTCTGATCAGCTCTGATGGGGTCGACTTGCTGAAGTCAGTATGATGTTTGAAAGACCCGAAACTGCCCAATGATCCAATTCAGAACATCACTTACAACGTCCTCTAGCGCTGAAAGAGCGTATATTCAAAGCATAAGGTTAGTAATCACCATGTGAAAGAAGCTTCAGACACAAGTATTCGTTATAAAATGTAACACCATTAGAGAACCTGTGAGTTTAAAGGGTAATGTTGCTGGAAATGTTATTAAAAATCAATGGAAAATAATAACATAATTTGGGTCCATTGTTGGGTCAAAATGCCACATTCATGTTTCCTGTGGAATGGTGTATTACCAAGCTATGTCTTTTTTATCCGTATTTAATATATGATTGCATGAATATCTCGCATTTATGTATGTATGTCTTACTCCCATTCACATATCCTAATTCCAGTGGAACATCACTTCTCTCTATTGTCGGCAAAGTATTATCTAGGATCCAGCAGGGGGGACTTCTCAAAAACATTGTACTTCTGGATTCTCAGACATACCAATGGCACAATTTCAGGTGAAATGCATTGATCACAACTGTTGTGAGACCGTAACATACCTACAACATGGACTCTTCCAAGAATATATAAAGTATGCGATATAATACTCTAAGAGAAGAGGAGGAAAGAGAGAGAAAGAGAGAGAGAGTATTCTAATACGGTAGTATCAGCCACGTACGACTACCAATATTGGACACTAGCACATAGTAAGCTCTGCTTACACTTACACTATCTTTGTAACCTTCCTGTTTAATATATCTTTCTTACCTCTAATCCGTGTTCCGTGTTTTCCTTCCGTGGTCCCGACTTTGGCCCCACATCAGTTGCGATGAAGAATTCGAGAAACGCACTCACGCCGAAACTTCAATACCTTACCAGTTCCACATCAAGTGGCGACGAAGAATTCGAGAAACGCATTCACGTCGAAAACCTCAATACCTTACCAGTCCCACATCAGTGGCGACAGAAAGATTCGAGAATTTCGTTCTCACGATATAAATAGCGACAGAGTACTCGAAAAATACACAGAAACTCCACGCGTTCCCACAGCAGTGTTGAACGAGAAATTAAGCTGGTATTACTACATCAGCGATTTAAACGCAACACCCAGCGTCTACATATAAAAATATATATATTCCGATACCAAACATCTGTGGCGAACTAGCGATTCGACATCTACGGAATATTAAAGTCTGTCCAAATAACATAACGAGAACGATTTCTTACACACCCACACACAGAAAAAAAACAGTTTGTTCATAAAACAAACTGACAACACAAGAGCCGAAGCTTACGATTCTATTTTTCGAAAAAAAACTATCTAAAAATTTTTTTTAGGTAACTGAGTTGAATCTCGTGCATAAAATTATTCTCCCCTCAAATTCACTGAGGCGAGTTTTCTCTTTTTTGTACCTCAATAAAAAAAATACATAATAAGTGTGGTGAAAATTTATACAATTACGTTAAAATTAACGGAACCACGGAATCTCGAAAAAGCTAAACACATAATTAGTTTAGTTTAACTAATTGTCTGTCCATATTTTTTTTTGTAAAAAAAAAAAAAAAAATTATCAATATTTTTTGTGTCCCTCCCCTTGGTACACGGGTTTCAAAGCAACAAAAAATCGCTGTCATTTTTGTTTGTCTAAATATGGAAGATTTTCAAAAAGTAATTGCCCAAATGCTAAAAGTACATTTGGATCAACAACAAAAATCAGAAGAAAGACAACAACAACTATTTTTGGAATTACATAAACAACAAATGGAATTCCAACAAATTACGCTTCAGAATGCTGAACTACAACAGAAACAACTTAAAGAATTACTCGTAAATGCATTAAAAGGCTCAAACTTTGAAAAATGTACAATATTCTCTCAGAGTACAATCTACAATTCAATGGAAACCTTTGAATACGCACCAGAGAACGACAAAACGTTCTAGGCTTTTTACAGGCGCTGCGAAGATATTTTTAACGTAGACTGTGAACAATGGCCCAGTAAAAAAAAAGTTACGTCTACTATTGAGAAAACTGGGAACTACAGAACATAGTAAGTTTGTAGACTTCATACTACCCAAGAAAACCACAGACTTGGATTTTTCAGAGACTATTGAGCTCCTATCGGAACTATTCGGGCCTAACACAACCTTGTTCCACAAACGTTGAAAATGCCTGAACACGGTCAAAGACAACCAGCAAGATTTTCTAACGTTTGTAGCATCGGTAAACAAGCTCTGTAATGATTTTAAGCTAGCTGAACTGACTGCCGATGATTTCATTCTGGGAAGTAGGCACCATAAAACAAAGAATTGGCGAACTGGTCTATATTGTCCAAGGACCGAAAAACATCCAACAACGCCATTGGAACCAGCTCAGGAAATGCCGTTTGAAGGAATCGGAGGAATCACTACTAAATAGCTGTGAAGAGCCGATCGACGTAATTTTCGATCACTTCGATCTCGACACGCCCTAAGTCTCTCCTGAAGTGCGATGCTCAGGAAGGAAAAAGAAATTTACTCAACCACTCGACGTAAATCCCAAGAGAAAAAGTATTAACAGTTGTATGGTTTTTCTTTCTCTCTTTTTCAAAAAAAAAGAGAAAAAAAGAAAACACTTAGAAGGGGAGTGTTATGAGCCCGTAACATACCTACAACATGGACTCTTCCAGGAATATATAAAGTATGCGATATAATATGTAAGTGGAGGAAAGAGAGAGAGAGAGAGAGTATTCTAATACTGTAGTATCAACCGCGTACGACTACCAATATTGGACACTAGCACATAGTAAGCTCCGCTTACACTTACACTATCTTTGTAACCTTTTTGTTTAATATATCTTTCTCACCTCTAATCCGTGTTCCTTGTTTTCCTTCCGTGGTCCCAACTTCGGGCCGACATCAACAACATAGACATATATCAAGTCCTCACTGATCTAACAGAAGTTTTTCATCCGGCAAATAAAAACGGTTTATGGAAGATTGTAAAGGAGCATAAGTATCCTGATAATTTTGTTTCCATTCTCAAAGGTTTGCTTTAAGAAATGAAAACATATGTTATTCTGATCCAGTTTTTGGTTGTAAAGCAAGGCTATATAATAGCGACCATTCTGTTCGAATTATACTTTACTCTGGTTTTCTTGATGGTCTTTAAAGAGTTCTACATCAGATATGGAGGAACCGATAAGTTGTTGAATATAGGATGATTTGCTGCCTATACAAAGATGTTTCCATCACTAATACGCAATTTCCTGCACGCTGCCTATTGTTATTTTATTGTTCACGCTCAGGGTAACATGCAACATCTTATGGATTCATTTCGATGGCATGCCACGCATTTGATCAGACATTTCGCTTCAAAATGTATGCTGTAATGTAACCTTGCTTCAGATTCGACTTACTGTCAGCGTGTATGGATGCAGGTTATGGAAAAGTTCGTGTGTTTAGTCAAATACGTTGAATGGTCAGATTTCCCTCAGAATGAAAATAGATAAACGTCTATTTTATCAGCATAGCATTTTGGGTGAGACAAAGTTGAAAATATAAATTACTTATGTTTTGTCTCCATTATTATATACCTGTGATGCGTGGGTCACTTAATGGAGGCACACAAAAAGGCAGGAGCTATGTCGCCGACAGTGTTCCCTCCGTATATTAGGTATCAGGTGGCAAATTTGCGAGAGTGACGTTGCTGTAATCGAAGGCAGTCAGTCTAACAGTATAGAGTCTCTGGTACGTCAACAGCAGTAACAATCACATGGTCAGGATGAAAAATGACATGATCCCTAAGAAGGTTCTATACTCAGGAGCAAAGGAGTCTGAGAACAAGCCGAAATTGAAGATTGCATCAAGTGCACACTGACACAGATCAACATCACGCAAAATGACTTGGTAAAGCAAACACTAGATAGTACACCCCGAAGGAATCCAGTGCACAGTTGTAAGAGAGACGGTGAACAAAAGATGTTGAGTATCTATCCATATTTCTGAGATGAGGTATTATGTACACTATTTACATTGCTCGGACTATCATCCTCATCTCTGTTGCCATATTTATCACGACGTTTCCCCAAGGACATATGGCACAGTGGATAAAGGCGTTAGTTAGATCCAGTGACAAAACCCAAAGAGTGGCCGTTCAATACCTGGTTAAGGCGGTGGAGAACTTTTAGAGAGGAATTAACAGGAGATAACTGATAACTGACATCTATTAGACATGGCAGGTGGAACTAGAACTGTCTACCCCAGCGATCGAAATAAAGGATTCAGTTCGACATTCCAACCATCTGCAGAAGGCCGGAGTGTACAACGGCCGAAACGTCGTGATAAATAGGGCAGCAAAGATGAGGATGATAGTCCGTGCAATGTAAAAAGGTGTAAAGTATTTAAACTTCAAGAGATATTAGTAAGAATCTTGATGATAATTTACCTGAAAATCTTGTGAGAAAATTTAAGGAACTTAATCCGGTTTTGTCTAAGGAGATCACATATTACACGTTTTGTGGCATTTATCTAAAAACTACAGCAAAACACGCGCAACGTTTCCACATCTACGCAAGACAATGTAAGACCCTAGCATTAATAAAAAGCCACGAGCGCGTTTCCTATATTTGGGCATAGATCAAGAGTATGATTTGCTTGAAATGGAATCTCATACTCAATTGAAATGTCGACAGCCCTCAGCTATGTCTGCATGCACTTATGTATGTGAACAGGCATATTACTGTAATGCATACAGCATAGACGTAGTTTTTTTTTATCTTAGGAGAGAACTACGCTCAATTTGGATGCAGAAAATTGCCACATCTGCACAAAGGAGTGTAATTCCCTAGCAAGACAAAAAAGTTACATCCACACTGTCCAAAAACGAGGTCAGTCAAGTGATAGCACTACTCGGAGCCATGATCCCGTTTGTTTGATTTCTTTTTTTTTAATGGCATATCAATATCTCATGGGTCATTTAATGTCGAAATTAAATTTTACTTTGGAACATTTCTAATTTATTTTCCAAAAATTTCTGCTTGTAAAATTTGTATTTTTTTCTTTTTTTTTTTTTTTACAAAAACGTATTGTTGCTATTGTTTTACGGTGTATTGCTGGCACCTTCAGGACAAAAATATTATTTCTACACTTCATAGTCTTTAAGACCCTAGTTTGGGGGTTCCTTATTGGCCCATAGCTCGGAACCTAACAGGTGCTACCACCACAGCTCAAGTTGGACCTGGGAAAACAACAATTCGGATGCGGTTTCACGCTCCTCAAAACATTCCGATCGGAACAATTACTGCCGGATGAAGTTTATCGTCATATCCAGGACGGGCATGATCATGTGAACAAAGAATGAGTCTCCAAAGTCTAATCGAGAAACCATCAAAGTGTAAGAAAGAATGTTATTCTCAGATTGACCTGAAACATCATCCATCGAACAATTACGCCGTTCCTCTGAGTTAAAGGATGTCAAATACATGTAATGTGTGTAGTTCATGCAATGTTGTTTTTTTTTTTTTCAGTAAAAGCTTTTTTTGCAGTATCATTATAACAACTAATCATTCAGTTGTAGGTGATTTCCCAGAAGACTTCTTGAATCAATATTTAGTTTAAAACATTTTGTTGTTCGCTATTTAATTCTACCAAATCGCCTCAAATGGTGAGAGTTATATACCTTTTTTTACACAAGATTAATGGGAAGCTATCACCAAGCTTCCTTATGATGACCCCACGATTCTTATCAGGTGAACTTTCTGGACACCCATCAAGGGTACCCATCTCTGATAAGTATGAATAAGTTCATGAAAATGCCACATAGGTTAGCTGAAATCTGTGGGAAACAACAAACATTTGCATCATATAAACACGCATTGTACATTAAGGAAAACACTTGTCCGTACACAAGAAGAATATAATAGAAAACCTTAACATAAACACCTTATCGGTCTTGTTTAAAAAAAAAAACGCGTGTTAAAAAATCAGTAACTGCCCAATACACACACACACACACACACACGCACACATATATATATATATATATATATATATATATATATATATATATATATATATATATATATATATATAAAGTAATTAAGATCCTGGTAATCTGTATGGATAATCCCAAGGAGGATGAAATCCGAGAGCTCAATGTAAATGTGTTTATATATATATATATATATATATATATATATATATATATATATCGTTTCCTGTGAGATGACCTATTAATAGGTCAATGCCTACTCCTTCCCCACCTCTTCCTCACTATTAAGTATTGTAATAAAAATAAATTTAAAATCATTCCTATCTCACCCTTCCCTCTCTAATTTCGACCATATCTGTCTCTCTGTCTCTGTCTCTGTCTCTGTCTCTCTCTCTCTCTCTCTCATTCGCCATACTCCACATCACCGTACATAAAATATACGTAAATTTAAATTCATTTTTTCACCCTTGGAAGTGTGGTCTGATGAAAAAGAAATTACCCGTGGAAATAAATTATAACCAATAGACCCTTAAAGTTGCCTGTTTTTAAATTAAATATATATATATATATATATATATATATATATATATATATATGTATATATATATATATATATACCTAAGTATATCATTGGTGTATTCAGAATAAATTCCAATAACCAACAAGTACTACTCTTAAAGTAGTGCTCAATTGAGCAAATATAATTATTTATTCGAAAATTATGTTATAAAATCACTACAAAAACACCATCACTTGATAAGACACCAGAAGTGTTGAAAGAAAATGGCTATTTTTGTAGTGATTTCATAACATATTCATTTCATAATTTTCGAATAAATAATTATATATATATATGCGTGTGTGCGTTTGTTTGTTTGTATCAGTGTAGGTATGTAAATATGTGCACAATCCATGTTGAAACATCAAGATAATTCAATAAAATCATACTCATGCTTGCAAATATTGTTAAGTACTTTAAAGTGTTGCGTATATTCAATTCGTAACATTGTAACAAAACCAACTTGATTTTATTGCTTGGTAACATTTTATATGATTTTATGCGTATTTCCTGAACGTTAAGTTGAAAAGAATCAAACTGTAGGAAAAAGGAAAAGTAGAATTTGGGGGATTTTTTATGGAAGAAGTGTCGAGCTTAGAAAGTGTGAGAGAAGAAATCTGGGACGTGCGGAGAATGTTAAGAAAAATGGAACATACGGCCTGAGTTCCAACTCCAGCTAAACCAGTTACTTTCATTTTCGCTTCTATTAAACTGCTCAATATTCTCCCTTCCATTTCTTTCTACTCCTTCAACATACCTCGCTCTCTATCTACCCCTTCAGTAGCTCTACTCAACATTTTCTCCTTTTCTTTCTTTCCTCTCTTGCTACAAATATTATCCTCTCCAGACTCCAGTCCAATAAACTCCACTGCATTTTCCCTTCCTACCTATGCATTCAACTGAACTATCTACATTTCTCCTTTTCTGTCTCTTCCTAATCTAAGCAAAGTGCCCAAGATACGAATTACAAATAGAAAACGCCAGAAAAAAATCAAGTACAAAAATTTAAATATCTGGGAAGTGTTTTATCAGAGGATGGAAAATGCGACAATAAAATGCGAAAGCCTATTGGCATAGCGAAAGATGCCTTCCAAATGCTAAGATAAGTAAACAGGGAAATCTAATCATAAACAAGAAAAAGATTACATGTATAAAAATTTTGTTTCTTTCTTTCTTTTTTCTTCTCACTCTCCTACCAACTCCTTGTGCCAGACACAAAATTTAGTTGGCAGAAGAAACGATAGCTGCCGTTAGTAAGCGCGTGTTAAAGATACAAGACAAATCACTGCGTAAAATTTTAAAAACAGGAAAAAACATTTATTGTTCAATTATTTTACAATAAGCACAAAAGTACGAACAAGAAAGGTTGCACAAAAATTTCCTTCTGTGCGCCTAACACGGCAGGATAACAATATTTTCCTGGGGTTTCTAAAAAGGAAATACCCACAGAAACAAGCTATGAAATTAATTGTTTAGTACAACTCCGGTTTTTTAAAAATTTAGACCCATTAAAAATACAAAAGGATAAAGTTTTAGACCCTTTACAAAATTACAAAAAAAGGGATAAAGTTTTAGACCCTTTACAAAAATACAAAAAAAGGGATAAAGTTTTCAGAGCCTTTACAAAAATACAAAAAAGCGACAAAGTTTTTAGAGAGACCAACACTCAGCAGAACGCACAAAAGCACCCACCTCCTTACTTTGAAGAATTTTCGTTGAGAGCAGGCCGGATTGGTTTTGGAAAAGGTTGGTTTTGGTAGTTGGTTTTGATATTTGAAGAAAGGCTGATTTATGGCCCACTTGCCGGTCAATGTAGAGAGAGGGTGTTAAGTGGTCTGCGAACTGCGTGTCGTCTCAGATCTCTGCCTCAGTTCCCTTTCGTTATTTTTTTGTTTCTACTGATTTCGTTTCTCTGTCCTCTCTTTCATTTGAAAAAGTCGGCTCCACTCGGGGTCATCTGGAATTTCTACGGGTCTCGAAAACTTAATTTTCATTGGCCAATATATGAAAAAAGGCCCTTCAAAAATTTCACTTTTGGCGGCAAATCTTGATCCAAAACGGTCATAAATTTTGCACAATTTCACACAAGAAAATCAGAGTGTGGCAAACAATTTTGGCGGCAAATTATTGATTCTAAAGAGTCATACCTTTTTCCTTTTTACACACACCGTCCGGCTTACAAAAAATACACCTTTTTCAAAAGACGTGTAAATAATAAAAAAACAACACCTTGACATTTTTTAAATTCTTTTTTTAAATAAAAATAAATTTTTTATACATGTTATGCAATATAACGGTTCTCTTACATGGCAGTAAATGTAGACTAATCCAGAGTAAATTCATTATAAAGACGGATGTTCAATGAAGAATGAGTTAAATTCTACTCATTAACTTGTTTGGACGTCAAAACGAACGGTCAAAGATTTAATTTTCTTTTCTTCCCCTCTCTTGTAATTTAATACACACAAATTATGCCACATGGTGTCAGGAAGAACTTATGAAACATTGCTAAAAAAAAATCCACGAAAAAAAAAAATCAATTGAAATATACAAGTGAACTAAAACAAAATTTACAAGTAAAGTCATTTATATTTTTCTTCAAAATAAAATTTCTTTGCTTTTAAAGCACAAACAGTCCATAAAGTAAAAATTCGTTTTCTTTGTTAAAAAAAAGTTTAGTGCCATAGATGACATGTCCATTGCACAATATTCGAAACAAGGACACGATAACCAAATGCAATTTACGGCAAATGTCCAACCTCCTGCAAAAATAGTTTTATTAGGGAATTGGGCAGCTAACTGGAAAAGATTTATTTGAATTTATTCAGAAGCCATTCAATTCAACAAAGAACCGGATACTACATACGAAACACCCGTCTTTTTGTCAATAGAAGCGGTATCCGATATTTACGAGGTGTTGAAATTCGATAATGAAGAGAAAGAAAATTTGGAAATTGTAATAAAGAATTTCGAAGGAATTTCTGTTGTAGAAACCCATGAAGCATATAAAGTTTATACATTTCATATTCGAAAGCAAGAAGCTTCAGAGCGTATAGAGGCAGTTAGCAAAAGGCCTGTAATTTTGGCGAAATGCAAGACAGCCTTATTACCGATCAAATAGCTGTATGGGTTAAAGGTACAGTCAGGGTAAAATATTTTAAAGGATAAGAGGTTTACCCTACACAAATGTATAGATTGAAGTAGAATCTATGAAACAAGCAAGAAACTCAAAATGTTTTTTTAGGCGCCAATTCAACAGAATCAAAATTTAGAATAACACCATAGAATTATAAAAAGGATCATTAAGATACAATAAACCATAAAAGCAGTACAAATATATGCGTACGCTGTGGCAATATTCCATATCACACTCAAAATTATTATCCGGCCAAAAATGCAAATTGCCAAAAGTGCACAAGTGTTTTTTTAAAAAAAGGACATTATGCAAAAATGTGTAGGACTTGTAGGTCTAAAATTCGAGAAATACCGGAAGAAGAACCACACTCCATCTTTGTTTCTTTTATGAGTTTCATCCCAAGCAAGGCGGGAAGCCACTAGCACGCAAGGGGTTACAGAGAGTTGGAGCGAGAGCAAATAGGAGTGATAGAGGAAAGGATGAAGAGAAGGATAAGGGATAGATCAAGGCATCTGGAGACGTCGATTGACATTACATTTGAATAGTTGGAGATTATAGCTATCAAGGAAACAGGAAGAGGGGGGGGGAGTTCCACAGGCGAGAAGTGCGAAACATGAAGCTATTGGGGTACAAGAGATGGCTACATTTAACAGTTTCGGCAGTGAAAGGGCGAGAGCGGGATGCCAGCCTAGTTGAACGATTAAATTTATGAAGTCTAGGAACCAGCGAAAGTAGTTCATCGGAGCAGTTACCGTGAAAGTATTTTTAAAAAAGATAGAGGGACAATAGAATTAAGTAGTGATTTTAGAAAAAAAAATCTCACCAATTATTAAATAATGTAACAAATAACTGCATAAACCAGGTTAATACCAGAAAAGTTATCGGTCGCGTGGGGGATTTTAGAAACTCCAAAAGGAAAGTCTAAACCGTTTCTGTTTTTTATTAAAAAATTGAAGGAACCATTACTGGGGGTACCAAGAATAAAAGCTCTTAACCTACTGAGGGTGGATTCTATAAAAAGTGATAACCACAAATATATAAAAGAATTTTCATAACTTTTATCGAGCATTGGTAGAATCCAGAATAAATATAACATTTGTTTAAAAGAGTCTGCTCAACCAATGTCTACAGCAAATCCTCGACGTTTGTAGCAACATTGAGGCGGTACTGAAGGCCCTTGATCGGTACGAAAAGGTGACAGGGGCCAGGATTAACCGCGACAAGTCGTCCGACTTGCGGTTAAGTGCCTGGAAAGAGGTCGATCTTCCGAGACCCTTCTGTTGGACAGACGGTTCTTTCCGCATTTTTGAAGTGTGGTTTGGACCCCACCTCCAGGTGGAGAAAAATTGGTCTGAAGTACGAGCAAAGGTCGACGCGGCCGGTTACATTTGGCGTCGACGGAGGTTGTCCGTTAAGGGCAAGGCGGAGGCGTATGCTACATACGTTTTCCCGATTTGTCCTTTATCGATTGTCCGTACTACCGTTCTGTAAAGACCCTAGGAAGCCGCTCGAGCGCTCGCTATCCTCCATTTTGTGGAAGGGGATGCAAGCATCATGTCGACAAAGCAGTCTGTGCACAACGTCCGTGTCATGGGGGCCTGGGAATGCCACAGTTGGTGAGCCACAAACTCGCCTCAAGGTTGGCTTTCCTACGCCGAGCATTGACAGGAGATTCGATTATGGCGGGGATGGTTAAGGACGCGTTCCCTTTCCTTACTATCTATCCCCCCGTCTCGCTGATTGAGCGTTGTCGTAAACCGCGGGATCAATCGGAGTGCCTACACGAGTCTCGGTACGCTTTGACGATCATTCCTCGGTCTAGTGATCTTTCACTGTCTAGGAAGGTCTTCTATCGTTATTTTGTGGAGGGGGTCGTGAAGGATCCTCTACGTGAGCGGCTCGACTTGTCAGAGGAAGAGTTTTGCTCTTCCTAGTCTTGGGCGCCAGCGGCGGATTATCTCAGTAACCCTGAATTTTCGCTTACCTGGCGATTGGCACGGAATCGGTGGCCTCTCAATTACAACGCCTTCAAATTGTGCTTGGCGGATTTGCCAGACTGTGAACAGTGTGGCCTTGATTTAGAAGAAACGGCTTCGCACGCATTCTACCATGTCGGTGAGTTGACGGCTCGTCTTGCTCTCGAAAAGCTCGTGCTCATGGATCGCACATACGCGTGTGACAATGTGTCGCCTCTGTATTCTGGGGTGAAACGAATGGTGATTCTGACGCTGCTGGTTAGGGACCGAATGGTGATTTTGACGACGCAACTGGAGGAAGTCTTGCGACGCAACCGTCTTTCTCCTCGGGATCTGATCCGATTCTTTGAGCATCAGCTCAAGATGAAGATTAGAACTGATAGAAAACGGTTGCATTCGATAGTCTTCAGTAAAAGGTGGGTGAAAGAGGCGAGCCTCGTTCGTTTGAACGGGGCTAGCCTTGATTTTATTTTCTAGGACAACTTACGTCACATCGGGGTGGTGTCCTGCGGAGCCCTCTTCTTGATTAGGTTAGACAAGCTTCTGAGTACCTAATTAATGTGAGTAAGTGTTGTTCCTTGCCTTTTCCCGGCTGCCTCTTTGGTTGAGATTCCCAACCTCCCCAGTTTGTTTCTGCCCCTTTATAGCTCGACTGGGTCAGCTTTTTATTTCCCATGTCCGTATATTTGTCACTTTTCCCACTCCCTTAGCGAGAGAGCTTCTTGATTTTGTCCAATGTGCAGAATACAACGGCCTCTCCTTTTTGAGGGTTGGACGGGCCATACTAACATCATTCATGTTTAGTTTGTTTTGAGTTAATATTTTTATTTGGGTTCATCTCCCTCCCCTCTTATTTTTATTCTTCCATAAATTTTCAAGTACATATATATAATCATTATATTTTTATGGAATGAGGTGCGTTTTGTAGGATGCCCTTGAGAAAATGCGGTATTATGGTGTATGGAGGATTGATTGGTGACGGACGAGTTTTTATGGTGAATGGGCAAATTGTAATGAGTGAATGGGTGGTTAATCGTATTAGCTAGGTATAAGTTAGTTAGTGAAGACCAGCTTCTACCCCTCCCCCTTGTTGGCCTTGTGTCGCAATTGTGTATCAAAAAACACAATAAATAACAATCCTTGACGTTTGCCACTTACTATGAAGGAAAAGGCCCAGTAACAGCATTTAGAAAAATAAAATATGGATCCGGCAAAACTACCAACAGATATTTGCTGTGTTAAAGAAAAATGGAAAGATTTGACTGTGTTGACTTTACTGAACTTAACGTTAATGTGAAAAAATTTTTTTCGTCTACCTACTACAAACCTACTATTGGCAGAGCTGGACGGAACTACAATTTTCAGTAAATTAGACTCCACAAAATTCCATAACAACTGACGACATTTTTAACAGCATTGGGATCATTTTTTTTTTTTACTTACCACTCGGTATTATCAGCGACACGGAGACATTCTGCCGTGAATTGAGTCACATTGTGACTAGTATAACTCGATTTATGTAATATTGACGACGTCTTTTTGAGTGGAAATACCAACAGCAACACGATAACAGATTAATACTAGTTCTTTAAAAAATGAAGGTGGTAGGAGTCGCGTTAAATGAAAAATATATTTTTCTGTTTATTGGACTCAGTAGAATTACAGAAAGTTATATTGGACGGTTTACATGAAGGACCTCAAGGCATTATTAAATGTCGAGCACTAGCGAGAGATACACTATATTGGCCGGACTTATCAAAGCAAATGCCAAAGAAGGTAGAAGAGTATGCCATATGTGAAACGGATAGAAGTTATCCAACAGAGGCACTCCAACTTACAACGATACCAGACTACCCATAGTAAAATAACAATAGATTTATTTGAACTGAAGGGACATCACTTTCTCTTTAATTGTTGACTACTTCCCAGGATGGATATAAATCTCACCCCTCTGACACACCAAACTGGTTTAACAAATCAAGTCAATATTTGTAAGACAAGAGGTAGTAGTATCTAATAATGACCCTCAGTTCAGCTCAAGCGATTTTTTTAAAAATTATTCCAAAGTTTATGGTTTCAGACATTTCACTATATTATACACAAGGATGAATAACTTGTTAAAAAAAATACAAGCGATCCATCTATAGCACTCCTGAATTACAGGGCTACCCCTTGAAACATTGTTTCTGACCGGCGGAATTCTTAATTATAAGGAATCTATGTATTTATTTATACTAGAAAAATGTATTCATAGTGATTGAGGCACGGTTGGCGATAGATAACGGCTCGGTTGAGGAATGGGAGAGCCGAGTTCGAATTCCAGTCGAATCCGTTATATTCACTTACATGCTAATACCCTTGGGAAAGGTATGAATCCCCTTCCTCCCCCACCCCGCCCGCCAGCTAGACCGAGTTCTATAACTTTGGATGCAAATGATCTACCACAGAAAGAAATGGCAACCTACTACGAAAAAAATCTGCCTCGTCAGTCATGTATCGAACGATACATGATCGCCAAAGCGTGTTTAACGCATGGCACATAACTGACTGACTGTTTTGACTTCAGGTTTGGAGTTAACTATTTGCCCATATTAGGGACCGTAACAGGTGCTACTACCGCGGGTCAGGGTGGACTTGGGAACAGTAATTAAGAGGTGGTTTCACGCTCCTCCAATCTCCCCGACGCCTTACTGCCAGATGTAGTTTCTCGTTATACTCAGGACTAATTGCAGATTAATTGCTAAAAATGGAGAATTAGAGACCTTATTTGAAACCGACGCTTTCCTGTGAATGGAAATTGAAGTCAAGATAATTGCAATATTAGTGATTCACAAAATAAAAGAATAACCAACAGAAGAAACTGAAATGTACAATTATTAAAGTATCCTGATTTGGAACGTGAAAGGGGACGTAACTAAAAGTCGGAATCAGCAACAAAGAATGCCGTGAAGAAGAAAAAAAAGAAAAGAAATACTATCAGAAATACTATCAGAAGAACAAGGAGATGTGTAGACTCAACAGCGGAAACAGGATCAAAGAAATAAATCCCTCAGATATCCATACCAGAATATAAACGATTTTTCTCAACTTTACAAGCGAACTTTGAAATGTGAGTCGACGTACATAAAATGTTGGTGACAATGCATAAAGCTTTGTGGAAATTTAAGAGGAAAGAAGAGGACACATACGAATGGATTACTCTGTCCGCTTTACTATCTGAGGACTTGCAACTGAAAGAGATTAAATATGTCAGCCAAATGCAGAAGGACATGTGCCTACGCAAATGCATTTGTTAAGGTACGACACAAGGATAGATTTGAACTGTTAGGAAATCTCCGTGAAACGCTTTGGCTCTGTTTTAATAACCTATGCGTTATGAATAATCAAGAGTGGTCTCTTCTTATTTTGTTCCACTCCATTTTGAGAGAGCTATTTCTGTTTACTGGGACTATAAAAGGACATTACGCATACCTTGTATTCTCAGTTGAATAAAGCTTTCTTAAAGCCTACACCTGCAAACTTTTGTAATTACACTAAGCATTGGTTGCCGGGGGTTACTGTTTAGGTAAAGCACTACATTTGGTTATTTTGTTTTTAGTTTGTTTATATTCCCTTTCTTGAATAGGTTTTCTTGATTTTGTTATTTTTTATTTCTATTTGAATGTGTGTTTGGTCACAAACCAGTCCTTCCGATGAGTGTAATAGTGCATATATATAATTATATATATGTGTGAAAATATATAGAAAATAGGAAAGAACTCGTTAGGTAAATAATCCAAAGTTCTTTAGTATTTTTGTTATTATTTTAAAAAAAGAACAGTGCTCGATACAAAAGTAGAGCCTAAAACAATGATGACCATTTTGACATCACTATGGGATCTTTAGACTCTGCAGAGTCTTCTGACTTTGTCGGTCTTTTAATACTTTACAATCTGACCGCGCACCGTGAATTAGATATTAAGGACATCGAGCTGTACAGAGATAGTAGTGAGGAGTTCCACTAATTTTAAAATAGAGAAAATTAGAAAAGATTATATATAGTGAAATTAGAAAACTCAATTTAAATACAACAGTCTGTACAAAATTAAAAAGGGTAAACTTCCTCGACGTAACTCTGGATTTAATAAACAACGAATACCTACCTTATAGAAAACCTAACACCAACTCCTTGTATGTACACCATAAGTCAAACCACCATCCATCCATAATTAAGCATATAACCTCATCAATAGAGGAAAGAATTAGCATTAACTCCGCTAATAAAGCAATATTCCAACAACATAGTAATTTTTATAACGCAGCCCTAAAAAATAGCGGATACAAAAATGCTAATATCAATTATAGAAACAATTGTACTAACCAGAAGAAAAACAGAAAAAGAAAAATCATTTGGTATACCCCTCCGTTCAACCAAATGGTTAGTATTAAGCTAGGACATAAATTCCTAGCTTTAATTGAAAATCACTTTCCTACAAATAGCAGACTTAGTAAAATCTTTAATAAAAACACCCTAAAATGAAGTTACAGTTGCACTGAAAATCTAGAAAGTATAATAAAAAATACAATTATAAAATCCTGAATAAACCTCCATGCCAGAATAGTATTAATAAAAACCCTACACTTAAATTAGACAAAAATAGTGGAAAATAATGTGATTGTAGAAACCCAGAACCCATTGGAAAATATATGCCGCGTAAAATCTGTGGTATACCAATGTACTATCTCATCCATTGATAGTCCTAATACTAATATGATATACATCGGGTCTACGAAGAATGAATTTCAGACCAGGTAGAGACAACATAAAAGGTCTTTCAACAATATTAATAAAAGATATCAGACATCTCTCTCTAAATATTTTTGGAATTTGAAGGAAATGAATAAAACACCAAAAGTAAAATGGAAAATTATAAACAAAACTAGAACTTGTAAAACTTGGGTTGACCCATGCTCTTTATGCCTACATGAAAATCTACACATTATCAAGTTTCTAAATAATGAAAATTTATTAAACAATAGACATGAGTTAACGGTTTTTTGTCGACATCATCAAATTTTCGTATTGAATAATTAGCATAGAAAACGAACAAACAATTAAATAATAAATACAAATTTTAAACTCCATAGTCTAAATAAAAAAGTTTAAAAGCCCTACCCAATAACAACAATAATAATACTACTACTACTAATAATAATAATAATAATAAAACACCTTTATGAAGTCGTCAAAAAACAAATGTTAGCTAATTATGACAGTTTTTTATATACAGAAAACCCTTTCAGGAAAGAAAATGAAATAAAAAAAAAATTCCATAGACACTTAACCACACTAGACGATGTCATCTTTCGCTTTAAATTTAGACACCCCAACCTTGTCCTGACTTGACCTCGTTGAATGTAATTGAGATCTTGATACAAATTATTAACCCTTACGCTCCTTTTTTAAATAATTACTCTAGCCGTTACCATAGTAATTTTAATTTTAATAATGAATATGCTTGGAAAAACGAGTAAATTTCAAGAATTAGTTTTTCAAAAAAAAATTCGCTTGAAGATGGAACAGAGCTTCGTACTTTAATTCAAATTAATTCAAATAATTATATTGTTTTGAAACATGAGAACTCATATATATATATATATATATATATATATATATATATATATATATATATATATATATATATGTGTGTGTGTGTGTGTGTGTGTGTGTGTGTGTGTGTGTGTGTGTGTTTTCAAATCCTCCCAATAATTTCTTTCACTTGTATATCCTTGCTTGAACCGGATTCTAATGCTCTGGGTGGAGCGGCTTGGTGATAGTAAGGGAAACTCAGATAAGTCACATAACGGAATTTTTGATGATCGGTGCCATGTGGAATCTAACCTTTCGTCCCCGAGGTCCGTTGGTACAGTTGGTTGCGTCGTATTAAAACGGTCCGCGTTCAGTTCTCGTTGAAGATTGCGTATAACTATGGAACAGACTGTTGCCACTTGATACTGACTTTGTCCATGTTTTATATTTTTACACAAATACCAATAAATATCACGCAATATGGGCGCATGAACTGGAGACACATAAACTATGAAAAAAGTTGCGCCAATGATAATTGCATATAAAAAAGTAAAAATAAGAGAAGTCTAAGCAGCTAATTGCTGATACCCTTGAGGGTTGAAAGGAAAACTCTGGAGTCAAAATACTGAAGGTTATATCAATCACCTAATTGATATATATATATACAGGGTGGGACAAAGCAACTTGCTTATTTAAATTTGGCGCCCTAAAGCGATGGTTGCTCCGAGGATGGTAGGGATGGACTTATTTGAGAGGGTGGGGCTTAAAGTTTGGTTCTTAACGTGCGTTATTTATTTTTTGTTTATTTTTCAGGAACCCCAGTGAGCGTCATGGAGTGGACGAAGTTGGAACGCGCTTTCGCTGTTGAGACATTTTTTTCAAGCGATCGCTCAATCGTCGCAACGCAACGTGAATTCCGTAGACATTTCAATATTGCCCCCCGTGGTCGTGTTCCTGGCCGGCAGTCGATTGTTTCATGGGTAAACAACTTCAGGGAAACGGGTGATGTAAAGAAAAAGAAACCTGGCCTCCCACGAACAGCAAGGTCACCCCAAAACATTGACTTATTGATATCATCTTTAAAACTGGTAAAAATTAAAATTTAAATGTTGAACTAGTTGCAGTTCAAAGAATTACATGTATACCTGCATTACTTCTGTTTTAATTGATATTCCAAATAAGCAAGTTGCTCTGCCCCCACCCTGTGTATATATATATATATATATATATATATATATATATATATATATATATATATATATTGTCGAGAATAAGGTGCATTGACGAGGAAGAATATGTTGAAATCTTAATATTTATTGCATAACGTAAATGAGTTTTATTATTAGATCAAGAATTGATTTTCTTCTAAATAAAATAAATCAAGATGTCCACCCATTTCCATAGAAAGTAACTAGTCATTGACTGTGGGTTTCGGCTTTTGCAGCATTATCTTATCAATATGGCATAGTAGTCAATCTGGGACAGTGCAAAATATACATGCAAATTCAATCGACATGTTAAATATTACCTTGTAGCGAACACTAATATATATATATATATATAAATATATAAATAAATAATATTAGTGGTAAATATACATATATGCAAAATATATAAATACCCATACATGTATATTTTTTGAATAAAAATTCCAAGAGGAAGAATCCAGAATTTGTAGGTCTGATGAATTGGATCGTATTTACGATTCCAATGGAATAAATTATGACCATGGAATATTAGTGTTTAAGTAGGTACCTCCACGAAATCGATAGCATGATGAAAAGACGCCAAACTTGCCGAAAACTAAATTTTATTGTCTAAATGCTTATGTTATTATTAAGAGGAAAGACCAAAGTTTTTTTTAATTATGTTTAAAAAGTTTCCTTCTTTTAGAACATTCTAAATTTTGATTAAAAAACCTTTTTCTATTTGTATCAGCGGAACTAGTAAATAACATAGACAATTTTTAGCACGTTTTTTGGTATGACACACATTAATTTGAAAAATCGTGCAAAAATAGAAATAATTTTCGGATATTAATGAAACTTTCAGAAACTATTCACAGATGATCGAAATTATTATAAATATGTTTTTCTTTAAAAGTCATGGTAGAAATATTTTTTTAAATATTTATTACCCCCCATAACTAATTTTATGAAAACGCTAGAAATTCGATCGCATTTTTAGTGATTACAATAATTAAAAAGCACAGGGCTTTGAGGAATGCAAACCATGTTTTTTTTTGTTTTTAATTGATACCCAGTACCTGAAAATCAGCTCTGAATTGTAACATACAAAACTCAATAAAACAAATATATTATTTAATTTCAAATGCTTTTATTTGCTTTTAGTTGTTTTTATGAATATGGACAATATTTTCTGAAAGCAAAAAATTTTTCGATGAAAAATGAATTTTTTAATACAATTATTTGTTATTTCATTAATTATAATAGATTTTATTTAAGTTGTTAAAATATTATAAAATTAGTTAAAAGCATTTCATAAGTCCTTAAGATAGATCTTTTTTTAGCGCGTTGTAAATTGTATCATTTTGACTAAAAGATACCCAGTAATTAAGAAATGTAATTTTGTGCTTATAATCGAGCTGTAATTATAAAAATACGGAAGACCAACCAGAATATAATTAAGTTGCGTTATTTCAGTTAAGCTTTGTTCTCCGCTGTTAAGGCCTTTACTTTTGCGAAACACGTGTGAGATTTCAACTGAGAAGGGTATAAATTTATATGATCTTATTTTTATGTTAATCTCAGTTAATATTTTTTCCATAAATGAAATGTCAAAATTAATAATAAAATGAATGCAAATACAAATATCAGTAGAATGTAAATGTACATAAAATTATAGTATTTTATGTACAATTCTGATAATTTCATAAAAAGGTATATAAATTAATTAGATACCTTTCTTAAGAAATATGAAATTTAATGTCACAACAGTTTTATTTTAATTTCTTTACAATATATTTCCCATAAAGCATCATAAACGTAAAGGTGAAAGCTAAGTACAAAAAAAAAAAATTAAACCGCTGAAAGTTTTCGTTAAAAATAACGGGGTAAATAATTTGTTCACGTAAATGTAAATTATTTCACTTTTCTCCTTCCGTAGAACAAATTAGCCTCTGAATTCGTAAATATATCATTCATCACATGTCAAGAGACGCGAAAGTTTATGACCTGCTTTGTTTTATTTTCAAATTACATCTTTTTTGCACAAAAAAGTTAAGTTTGGTTTAAGTTTGGTTCAAAATATTTTAAATAAACATTATAATTTCTGATTTTCTTAAAATAAGTTTTGAAAAATGATAATTGATATTTAAAAAAATTTCAAAGTCAGATTTCCAGTTTTTTTAAAATGGAAAAAAATGGTAAAAAAAAACTAGATTTTAAACGAAAATTTCGGACGTGCTAGGAACGATTTAAAAATGGAAAAAATATAAAAATACTTTGACCTTTCCTCTTATTTAGACGATAAAATTTTGGTTTTTCTTCAAGTTTATTTTTCATATATATGCTATATCTCGTGGAGGTATATATTTAAGCCTTTTTATTATATATATATATATATATATATATATATATATTTGTAGCATGTGTCAATTTTTTTCTTTTCGAATTCCTCGTAGGGTTTTGGAGATAGACCCACATAACCATATATATTCTGAAACTACATTACCTAGGGTACTTGGATAAGGATATTTAATTTTGATCAATGGGGGTCCCAGGGAGGAACACTCCTCACTAAAAAGTTGTTTTTTTTATCCCTTTGAAATAAATTTAAATTTGAACAGGGGAATGTTTCTTAGGTTACTAGGATAAGTATATTTCATTTTGATCCAAGGGGGTCACCGGAGTGGGACCAAAATCTACAACTGTATTATTTTACCTTTGATGTAAATTAAATTTAAATTTGAACAACATAATGACTCCTATCCAAAATATAGAGGGAGAAAGCCAGAAAATAGAGGTCACATTGGCAAAACCATTAAGTAATTTTGAAATGCATCATTTTTCTTCACAATTTATAACAATGATTTAAAATCAGTCATCATTTTCTTACAAAAATGTGTGACACGCAACAAGGCGCGAGTAATTCGGCTAGTTTCATTTGAAGACTCTTGGTGATTAGTGGAATATTCCTGCAAAAATACTATTCATTGTTACTATGAAGGAAAATATACAGCTCTTCTGCGAAGGTTAAATTCTTAAAAGATTCAGTATTTCTTCCTCTCTTTCTCATGAAATAAAAAGAAATGTCAACTGATTATATAGGATTGCATCAGTCCAAGAGACGCCATGGCTGTCATTGTCTATAAAAAGTAAAGGAAACACAAAATTCTATCTTTCGTCGCAAGGGAAAATGTCGACTTCAACGTAGACAGCTGCGACAAAGAAATGACCTTCGCCAAAGAAAATTTCGCCTGGATCTATTCCTTCAAAACTCTCGAAGGCAACTTACTCTTTTCAAGTGGATAGCGCTACCCTCCCTTCGCATCTCTCGTGTTGTCCTTTAAGTCAGTGTCTTTTATGTTAGCACGTCATATATTTCTTTCTCCCTCTCTCTCTCTCCCTCTCTCTCTCTCTCTCTCTCTCTGGATTCCTCGCCTGTCTTTTATTTGTGAAGATCTCTTTATAAGCTTGAGGAATGCAGTTTTCTTGACTCTCAGAATGTTCTCAATCAACATCAAATGAAATTAGAGCAAGCCATATGAGGATGGAATGAATCGTATTCAGCGAACTTTGTCAAAACATTTCAAATATTTTCTTTCTGTGAAAAACATTAACATTTTGAAAGTGAACTTCACGAAAAAATTGAAAAGAGCAGGAAGAAGCCCATTGTGTAATGAGTTCACTGTAATGTTTTCATTCTTACTTAAAGAAAATATCAAAATTCCCTCAGGGGAAGGATTATAATTCAGTATTGAATATCTTTCTCTTCTATTTAATATGGAAGAAGTGATTTCTTAAACATTGTCAACATTGGTGAAAACGGATATCTCACACGAATGGAAAACGAGAAATTCCGGTATAGACCCAGACTTGAACCTTTCAACCTAAACAGAATCTAAATCGAGGCAAATATGATTGTTGTTGTTGGGACAGAAAGAGAGCTATTTATCACGACACGCTGGAGCATTGACGATGTGGGAATATTTAAATGGGTTGGCTAACAGATTTGATAAATACTACTTTCTGGCCCGTAAATTCGAACGCCGTTTTTTTTTCAAGTATTTAAAAAAAATTCTAGATATCGAAAACTTTCTCGAAGAATTCAGTGTAGCAAAATCAGAATTGTACTTTCTCGATTAAATGAAAGAAATTCGAGGTTAAATTATTTTGAAAGAAGAAGAAGAGGAGGAGGAGGAAGTGGAAGAAGACAGATGCTGATGATGTTGCCATTTGTTCATTATGTAAAGTATTCACTGTAATATTTTGATTCAAGGAAAAACTTAAAATTCTCTTAGGCACGATCTTAGGGGAAGGAATATAAATCAATGTCTGAATATCTTTCTCTTCTACTTAATATGGAAGAAGTGATTTATTAAAAAGTTTCAACGTTGATGAAAATGTATTTCTTACAAGAATTGAAAACGAGAAATTCCGGGATTGACCAAGATTTGAACCTTCAAACCTAAACAGAATATAAGTAAAGGAAAATCTGTTTATTGGATGTTGTAACGTAGGAAATGTTACTGAATAGAATAATCAAACGAAGGCTGGTAATGAACGATAATACTTAGGACAAGAACAACACATATAAGATTCGCCGGCAGCGCGTAGAAGGAGTAGTCAACTACTAGAAGTGAGTCAAGTGAATTCCACTATGAATCTCCAACTGCAGGATATTTACCAACCGCTCCATGCGGTCAGATGAGGCACAATGCCGAATTTAATGTGGGGCATCTGAACCCGTAGACTCGACCAAAAATTCCCCGTAGACCACGTATAAAACGGTGTCGGTTAGCTGTTTCCCGAGACGAGAATCTGACCGTTGACATAGCCTAGTCTAGGGATACTCTCTGCCTGGAGGCAGAGAGATTATCTAGCACAGCTGGAGACGAATCTCCACCTACAGACCAACATACAGTATTTACTACTGCATTTATGGGAATGGAGATATACTCATTATTGTTCGTAGGTATGCTACAACATTGAAATAGACAGAGAGCTATTTTATTACGACACAATGGAACATTGACTACATGCGAACATTTAACTCTTTTCGCTAACAGATTTGAAAAATATTCCTTTCTAGACGGTAAATCCGGACGCTGATATATATTCTCTTTCAACGATCTAAAAAAAAAAAAAATTCCTCCAAAAATTCAGTGAATTAAAATTAGAATAAAAAAAAATCTAAATAAAAAATATCCCACATCCGGAATATGTCGAAGAAGAATTTACTCTGGTATTGTGCCTATACAAAGATATTTCAATAATTCAAGACTGAAGAAGATTACTATAACGAACCGATTCCGCAGAACAAATCTGTGAAGAGATTAGGAATCAGCGTACTAGATGGATATCTCTTCCCTGCCTTCGCATCTCTCAGTCTACTGCTATCTTTGATTTTGAAACGGTACGTTTTCATGCTGGAAGTGACTGCCACAAGATGGGTGTATTGGATTCATAAAGAGAGTCACCTGATCACCCAAATTCACCGGCATTTAAACACAATAATTTGTTTGCTAGGATTCTAAACTATACCAAAAATATTATTCATGGCATTACACACCTCAGCATCAGTAGCTTGAATGATTAATACAAAGACTGATCCCGAATTTCATGCTGCCTAGGCAATATTCTGACCCTAACACTTTTTTAGATTCCATACGAAAATATTTTTTTCTTTTTTTATTCCAAACAAATTTAAAAATAAACCTCCAAATTTGACGAATAATCATTTGATAGGTGTACGTCAAGACATTTGATAAACTTATAATTAGTAATGAAATAATAGTTCCACTGTGAGTAATTCAATAATTACTAAAATCTTTTAAAAATTAGATTTATTGAAAAAAATTCAATCATATTATAGGTATTATCCCTTTAATATAATTAAGTGATTATTAAGAGAATTGGAAGTATTTTTAGACCAGCAGAGTGTCGTTCAAAAAGTACTCAATACTTAACTAAATCTATAGTAATCAATAAATAAATAAAATTTCAACGGGCTTATCTTCGCGTACGACTCCAGATTTTCGAGTCATTATTTATCGAAAACTTGCACTTACAAATGTTTTGATGCGTAATCTGAAGTCAATCAAAAAGATAATCAATTGGATTTTATTGATTTAGGGAAAATAGATAGATAGATAGATAGATAGATAGATAGATAGATAGATAGATAGATAGATATGTGGGCGTTATGTTTGTTAAATATGTTTATTCGTTAAACTACGAAGTTCTAAATTTATATCTTCAACACTGTCTAATAAAATAAATATTTTAGCACAGGAAATTTGAAAGTTTAAATAAATGTCCTAACTTTAATGAGTATAGATGTCTAATACCGGTTGTAATTAGAACCCTCTTAATTCTATTGGGTATGGATTAAACAATGTTAGCTAAGCTCTCTTTCTGAATTTAAGTCCTGACTGTGATTATGACATCTCCCAATTCTTCTAGGTTGGTTGGTTGCATATCCAATATTCGAAACTCCCTTTTAACCACATGTCAGTTGTCCATATGGCATTTGCTATTCGGTGACTATGGCGGCTAATTTAGCACAGAAAACGCATTTCAGTATTCCATGAACAAATCTACAGCAATCTTTTATTTCAAAAGGGTACGTTTTCATGTACATTTTCAGGATGACTGCATGGTAGTCATATAGAGAGTCACCTGATCACCCACATTAACCGGCATTTAAACACTATAATTTGTTAGGAAGGCGTCTAATATGTACCAAGAAAATATTATTGATAACATTATACACCTCAGCAGCAGTAGCTTGAACGATTACTACAAGGACTGTAGTTTTTTCATGTTGCTTAGGCAAAATTCTGACCCTATCAACCGAATGTAGCAACAGACATCGAAACTCATCAGATCAGGCAAGGTTTTACCAATCTTTACGTCTATATCACATTGGAAAAATTGCTGTCCGTACCATCACCGATATTAAGCAACGTCGGGTCTGGTTAGTATCTAAATGGGTGACCGCTTAGGTATACCAGCTGTTGTAAGCTTGGATGTACGTTTGATGCAATGGATAACGACTCAGAATTGTCAATTGAAGTTTCAATTCTGATTGGGTTCACTTACGGACAAAATACCCTTGCGAAAGGTAGGAATTCACCTCTCCTCTTCCCAGCTATGGGTTAATTAGTAAAACTTGAATCACTAAATCATTATTATTTCACCAAAAACAATTCTTACAATCTAACAAAAAATTTTCTGCTTTTAACTAACCTACAAAGAATTGAAAAGCCGTAGAAAAAGTATAAATCAAAAAATGAAAACAATCTTCTATTTTCTAGGTTCTGTGCTCCTTAGCGAATTGTAACCCCAGTTTCTTGTTTGTTTAACTATTATAGCTGATCTCAATGTTCGATGTACTGAGTTCTCAAAACTGGACTTCTGTATACCTCCATTGTAAAGTGTAGTTATTTAAGCTACTGTTGCCTTTTTACCAGCTCTTTTTTTTAAATACTCAAACCAGACCCTCTTACATCAATGACTATGCTTCGTTCAAATTCACTGAAATTGTATTTCTTTTGCATAGTAAATCATAAAATGAACTTCTTCAGGTCTAAATGGCCGTCTTTTAATGTCGCGTCATTGGCTGATTAGACATGAGTATGAAAGGACATTTAGACATCTGTACTTAACAAAGTGGCTCGTGAGTGTAGAGCAAAGGTTATTGTCCTCGTCTTTTGCTTTATCTCAAAGATTGGTTTGTTTTCACTACCGACATTATTCAGGTGTCTGTCGATCAGGGTAATTTTCAGGAAATTATGGAACAAAACCCTTTATTTGACCTCTAGGAATAGATACTTGTACTTCTGCTGTCCATATTTAGGGATATCTCGTCCTGATCTTATTTAGTTCTTTCTCAGTTAATGCTCACCTTTTTTCCACTGATTCTATGCTTGTATGCATGTAAATAGCAGGATGCACGCGTGGCCAAGTTTTTAAAAAGGTTCGCTTGCTGTCGATGCGATTTGCATTCGAATTTCACCATCGTCGATTTATCAGAGACGTAACAATGATGTTGTCAGCTTGTGGGTGTGGGGCGATCCGAGTATGTTGCACCGTTGGAAAATCATATCACTGTTTGACCCAAGCCTTGTGAGTGAAAACTGGGTAGATCAAACTATTCAGACACCATCGACGGTTGTGCTAGCACAAGGACAAAAGTCATCGTGACCGAGGATATGAAGGTACTGGCCATATTCCAAGACTAATTTCATTCCAGATTTTGAGCTCATTTCCACGAACAGCATAGTTACAGTATAAACCACAGCTTGGATCCGAAAGATTTGAGCAAACATAAATGTGCTTGAGCACAGTTAAGAAGTACTTCTCCGTTCCTCGAAACCTCCTGATCAGAGGACTTCTTGCCGGATATAAATTATCTTTATACCAAGGATGCTGTCAAAGAAATGAAGATCGATTAATAAATATAGATAATTTTAATAAGTATGTAGTGACGTTATACTTTCTTAAACGTGTATATTATTACAGATATAAGACCCGTGTTCCGGCAATTTATGGTCTAAAATCTTTTTTAATCCGAAAAACATCCGAGCAAGCATTTAAATCATACGTGATAGCCAATCTAATTTATCGGGGGGTCACAGCTGTC
Organism: Acanthosepion pharaonis; assembly: GCA_903632075.3. Lineage (NCBI taxonomy): Eukaryota > Metazoa > Mollusca > Cephalopoda > Sepiida > Sepiidae > Acanthosepion > Acanthosepion pharaonis. The sequence goes on along the minus strand of CAHIKZ030005632.1, from coordinate 3,691,259 downwards.
ACTGTGTACGGGACGCAATCACGTAGCTTCATATATAAATGTAGATAATGTAGGTCCATCAATTTTGTATAAAACTTGTCCGATTTTATTTATATTTAACCCTAGATCTGTCTTCCAAGCAAAGTGCAACTATCACAGATGGTGTCAAGTGTTAATATTGATGTAACAAAATCATAAGTTTCTTAAAGCTTATCATGCTTTACAGATATAGACGTTCATAATTGGAGAGTTATAGCTGAATATTTGTATTGTCATTATATGTCGCCTGTTGTTTACGGATAATGCGGTATAGCTTTAGAAACAAGGTGACTTGTAATCGGAGAGTTACTTGTTCTCGCATACATTCTCAGGAGTTTTATCATTCAAGTATTTGATAAAGTCGGTTTTTTTATTAAATTTTCTTCGTTGCCTAATCGATATTCCGACACAGGCTGCATGTTCCTGGAAGAAAACCTCCCATTTTAATTCTAATTATTGCAACATAGAAAGAAACATTATCCGTTTCTCTAGGAGAAACTTGTTGACAACCTTGTTCAACAAGTTCTACTTTATTCAATGTATTTGCTTTCTTGAAATTTATTATTCAGTCTATTTGCTTTTTCGAAATTTATTATTCAATGTATTTGCTTTTTTGAAATTTATTATTCAGTGTATTTGCTTTCTTGAAATTTATTGGATTTTCTAAGCGTTTTAAATCTTAAGTGAAGGTTAAGAGAACAAAACTCCCTCTTAGCTTTAATAACAAATGCAATATAGCAACATGCTGTCAAATCAATCACCGTAAACCACGTTATCAGACCAAGCAGTAAGCCCTGCAATAGATCCCCACTAAATTCATTCTTGACCGCAGCCAAAAAGAACAGTAACATACCGAAAATACTCGACATTTCGTGACTGAAATAGTTACATATTTATTTCTTATTCGGCCAGCGTCAAATTCGAAATTATATGAAGGCCAAATTGCCATTTGTCGGTTGAATTTGGAAAATTGTTACGACAAAATGTTTCATTTAGTTGTAAATAATTTCAATCGTTAGGAAACACATACAATGGCGAATATATGATCATAAATAACCGTTCATTTAATATTATAATAATTGATGCAAATTGGGTCCCCTACGATAATATTAAACCGAAAGAAACAGTTGATTGGCAGAGATAATTATTCACAATCGATACCAAAAGCTAAAATCCAGAAGCCCGTGTGGTGTCATCGTCAGGGTATTAATCATGTGGATTTCTTAAAATATAATTGAACAATAAATTTACATTTACACGTACAGCGGCTGCAACGTGCCTATAATAGTTTTGTAAAACATAAAATAATTCTTAAAATGCAATGAAACACCAAATGCACATTTTCACGTTCGGCAGCTGCAACGTGTCCATAAATGTGACTATCAATTGGAGAAATATAGCGAAATGCCTCATACAGCAAAAATAATCCAATAAAAAGAACTGTAACACATTTTCACTGTTCTATTGACACGCCATATTCAGCTGACCTTCCTCAAAACGATCATTATTTTCGCGTGTTGCAGAATACCATAATGAGGAAGTTTTCTCTGATTAAAACCAAATTCAAGAATTCATCGAAAACTTTTTCAAAAGAAAACATGCGGAATTTTCCGTAAATTATTTCTGATAAATGGCAAGAACAGATTGTAAATAATTGTGAATAGATAATTGTACAAAATGCAATTATATTTTATTTTTTGAAGACTAAAATTCATAAGAAAAAAAGGAAATCGTTTATTATTCAATATATCCATATACATTTGTGGTGTACTTGGATGAGCCTTTTTAAAAATATATAGCAACATGTAGAACTTTGTTCAGTGTCTTTTCATAATCAGAATAATTATATCAAAGGGTTTAATATCTCATTTTGGGTGTTTTTTTTTATATTTGATACTTGTGTCTGTTTTCGATCACTGCAACACCGACGGAATTTCGCCTAAAGAAAAGAGCTATTTAATAATAAACTATTTAAAGAATTAATATCATGATTTCCAAGAACTGTTTATGTAATTATTTACATTCGATATTAAAAATAATAATGAAGCATTCGGGGCAACTTCAGTAATCATCAATTACAAACAGCACGAATTCTGTGTAAATTTTTTTCGAATTCGTTCAGATTAAATTGGGGAGAATGGAAAGAAAATCTAAGAATATATATGACACAGTAACTACAGTCGGAGATTGAGTGAATTTGAGCGTAATAAAAAATTGCATTAGGTATTTTGGAAGATAATACTAATTACGAACGTAAGGTGAACTAATCATTGAAAAGTTCAGGAAGTTTGACATGCAGTTTCGCTGATAGGCCTTAGTCGGGATCATCCTTGGTCAAAGTTCAGCGTATTGTTTTGGAAACCTTTTGATAGCAGAGCATTTTTTAATATTTTAGGTAAAGGACTATTTACATTATTCGGAATATTGTCTTCTTCATATTTATCACAATGTTTCGGCCGTTGTAACAACTACTCTGGGTACATGGCAGCATCACGAAAAAACTGGTATAGGCGGGTACAAGAGGAGGCCAACATTACTCAGAAAACAGTCTGCCTGCCTTATGTGAAGGGGTTATCAGAGAAAATACAAAGGATCTGCGGCACATATAGCATCGGGACAACTTTCAAAAGCTGAACGACAATTCGCAGATATCTCTCCCTAGTAAGACCCCCCTATAGAGGAGAACATATCTAAAGAATGTGTGTACCTATCCCGTGCAGCTGTGAAAATAAATATAAAGGGGAGACAGGCCGCCCCCTTAAGGTAAGGCTTCAAAAACACCAGAAAGCTGTAAGACGAGGGTGAGTGGAAAAATCAGGCGTGGTTGAACTCATATGGAGAGAAAAGGGAGATTACCACACTCTGTGGGATCAGGCTGAGATCATAGACAAAAAACACCATTGGAAAATTCGTAAAATTAAGGAATCAGCACATATCCTAGGCCACAAAAATCTCCTGAGCCGACCAAGCATAGAAATGAATACAATATAGGAACCAGTGATAAGAAGTACCAGAAAAAAGCGATAATAATAACAACAAAAAATGCAATATTAATGAATGCGCAATAATACCAACAAAAAAAAATTGGCAAGTACACATGGACAAAGGCGTTGGTTAAATCCAGTGACAGGACCCAAAGAGTGTGAGTTCAATACCCGGTTAAGGCAGTGAAAAACTTGGAGAAGGGAAGTAACAGGAGATAACTGACATCCATTAAGCATGGCACGTGGAAATAGAAAAATCTACCCCAGTGAGCGAAATAAAGTGTTCATTTCAATATCCCAACCACCTGAAGAAGGCTGGAGCGTACAACGGCCGAAACGTTGTAATAAATATGGCAACAAAGATGAGGACAATAGTCCGAATAATGTAAATAATGTTTCGTTTTGTGTGAATAAATCATATACAGATGTTTCCTATGAAAGTATTAGTATTTGTATTGTATCTGTACAAATAATTTCTTTTCTAAATTTACTGAATGTAAAATTTGTTCGAAGGTTTGTGAATCCCGAACGCATTCGACTAAACTATTAGTCATTCTCAAGGATTTGTTTAGGCTACTATGATAATTGGTAGGCAAATACTATTATAGACGGTATAAAAGTTTCTGGATGTCGGCATATTAATTTCAAAATACGGCCAGTACATTGTGGCCGTATTCCTAATGGTTGTTATTAAGGATTGGTTTTTTTTGTTTATATCTTCTATCGCTTTTAAAATGTTTTATATTTAGGAGGTACGTAACACATTCTACTTCTCGAGGAGGATGTTGTGTATTGAGTTTTTCTAAAATTCGATCTTGGTTTAATTATTTCCATATTGACTTCGGGTTAGAAATAAATGTAAAATCTCACAAACACAAACGCACACACATATAGAGCGTTTCATTAATACGGATTATATATAAGGGTGATTCATTAAGACGGATCAAAGGGAACAGTAAATAAATCAGTGATATTGATGAAAAATTATTTATTTCTCTATTGGATCATGTTATTTAAGTCATGGCAATTATGTGTGAAAAATAATATCGCCCAAATGTCCTCCAAATCTAAAAGAAAATGAATAAAATCATTAGACGATTAAACTTAATTAACATTTAAAATCGGTCCAAGTTATTGGAACATCCTTTTTATATTGAATGCTGCTGCAATATGTGGTCTGGTGTTCCTTCTGTTCATCTCAAGGCTCTTAACAAATTTCAAGGAAGGATCTGCCAATTTCTCACCGACGTGGAGTGGCTTCCCTTTGTCCACAGAAATTTTCATGGCATTTTCATGCTCTGAGAATATTTTTTTGCAATGGTGTCTCGACTCCAAGAATGTAAGCGTGCTACTGGATTGACACCTAGCTCCCACACTTTTATTGTTGAAATAGCTAAATGCAACTGACACTTCTACTGCAACATTTTTTTTCACGGGCTTCCTGGCCTCGTAGATCGTTTCAGTTGACTGGCTTCTCTGATAATTACAATCTTCAAAAATTTAAATGCAACGTCAATCGTGGTCATCTATCTTCTTGAATACCGTTCATCTTTTGTTCTTGCCTCCATCCTCCATATATTCATTTTTGTTTCTCTCATTTTCACAACCCTGCGCTCTTGTTTGGGGTGAAATTTTCATATATATATATATATATATATATATATATATATATGTGTGTGTGTGTGTGTGTGTGTGTGTGTGTGTGTGTGTGTGTGTGTGTGTGTTTACTCATAAGTATTTTAATAAAATAGATTAAATTATTCCTATCTCTCCCTTCCTTCTCTAATTTCGACAATATATGTTTTCCTCCTCCTTCCAATATCTCTATTACCTTATATCAACTTAAAACTGCCCCTCAAATGTGTTTAAAAATAATACAGAAATTTTTAAAAATTTATGCTTGAAAAGCCAGGAAAAAATTTATGGTCTGAAGAGCCAGGAAAAAATTACCTAACTGGGGAAATAAAATATAACTAATGGACCCTCATGGTTGTCTGTTTTCTAATTAAATTAATATTTGCTCTGGTTTGACATTGAGCTGTCTGGATTCTGTCTGGAGCCTCATTGGGATTATTCATACGGAGTACCAAATTTTTCATTACCTAACTATATATATATATATATATATATATATATATATATATATATATATATATAGAGAGAGAGAGAGAGAGAGAGAGAGAGTTAATTTTCATTTTTATTCTTACTAGCACTATTTCATCTGAAACTCAAGCTACACGCTCAGGCCAACGGATTGAAATCATAATACAGTTAACAAAATCACGAAGCGTCACTTTACCCAAGTAGTCTATTTTTATCTCTGATATGTTTATTCCTTTGAGAAATTAATTATTCAATTCCTTTGATTGATTTTTTTTTTTAATTTTCTTCAATTATATATATATATATATATATATATATATATATATATATATATATATATATGAACGTTTCTCCGATTTAACCATAGGAAAACTAGGAATTGCTGACGCAATTACTAGTTTGACATTTTATTCATATATATATATATATATATATATATATATATATATATATATATATATATATATATATAAAAATAAAAATAGATAATAATTGCTATTGACGTTTCGTCCAATGTTGACTTTATCAAAGCAAAATACGAAAAAACAAACATTTTTTTTTCGTATTTTGTTTTGATACATTGGACGAAACGCGTCAGCCATTACTACATTTCCTATTGTCATTTTTATTCATATTCATATATATATATATATATATATATATATATATATGCTTGTCACGTTTTTAATCATATCCGGAAAACGTAACACTTAGACTGAAGGTGGCGCTGTCCATATGTTATTAAGTATTATTATATTCAAAATATCAACAATAACCTACATTTTTCGTAATTATATTTGAATTAAGTAATTAATCACTTATATTACATATAACGGGATTGTATTTTTCTCTTTGTGTCTGAGACAATACCTTTATAGAAATTATCTCTTCTGCATAATTATGACGATTAATATCTATAATTTTAAGTATTGATAATTCTATGGAGATTGTTATATTTTATTACGCAAAATTACTATTATTATTTTTTACTCTTTATCAACCCTTTTTAACAGTTTTTTTTTTGTTTTGTTTTGTTGGGGAATAACAATGATTTTCCTAGTTACAAGTCCTACTATACTAACCCATAGATTCATACCGTTCCGAAAGTTATTTTTGCGTAAGTGAATGCGACGATCCCGACTGAAATTCGAACTCGTCTCTCCGATTTTTCATTCTAAGCTGCTGTCCGTTATACCATCCAGTTATAAAACCAATTACTTTTCTAAATATATATCCAAAAGACATAGATTACAGAAATGTGGCTTATTAGCACAATATATTACGTACATGAATAAATTCTTATCGTTTCATATGTAATATACTCTTCTTTCTCTTCTGTAACTTCCATTTGTCTTTAATACATTGATTTTAACTCTTCTACTCTTTCTCCTGTTATACGATTCACATCAGTTTTTTTTTTATTAACAACCAGAGCGATTTGTATGGTTGTATATTATTTGTCATTTTCATCGTCCTCACCTTTCACGATTAACCACAAGTCTTCTATTCGTGCCATTTATTTAATTTGGTATAGTTAAAATTTAATTTTGTCCATATTCGTCTGAGCCGAAAGTAAAAAACGTATTTTCTTGAATTAATATAATCTTTAGCACAAGCATTTTTCTTTATGATCCGTAACATTTAACGTCTTTTCAAAGAATGTTCAATAATTCTCTCGACACAATCATCAGTTTTGAAAGGACCTATAATTTTGGTTCTTACTATACAAATTCAAAACACCTTGTTATTGCCTTCGAAATCGGTGGTCGGCAATCTTTAGCTATGTGCAGACTTAAGGTTTTAAAATCCTTCAGTGTGCCAACAGCATACGTATTTTTATACAAGTCAGGGTCAATATACCTGTTCTACAATATATTTTATATAGTAATATATAGTATATATACTTTATTATATATTAAAATTGAAACAGCTAAATATCTTTGCGTTGTAGCAGCTATTAGATCAGGACTTTGTGATGCGGCTGCGTGCCATTAGAAATTGCTTGGCGTGCCACGTGTATCACGCGTGCTATAGGCTGCCGAACTCTGCTAAATCTCGCTGACTAGTTCAGCGAAGAATCTGACCTCTTGTCCAGTTACATCTACCCAATGTAGGTCTAAATGCATCACTAGAAATTACTGTTAAGAATTCAGTGGAAGATTTTTGATTCTGTCGAAACTGGAAAGAGAAAACCGGAGGACTTATGGCCACATATAGTAGAAGTTCCCCATTTTCCACTGGATCTGGCTCATGTAAAAGTAAAGAATAGCAGTAAGGGTCACTTCTCACTGGGGAACCGGCCATCTTTCCAACACCTTAAGCGAAGTATCATATGCATGTGCTTATCTCACAATAGGCATACAAGGCATGGGGGTCTCCCTGAGAGAACACCGTTTGAACACATTAGATTAGTTTTAGGGTATATATATATATATATATATATATATATATATATATATATATATATATATATATATATATATATATATATATATATATATATATATACACACAATTCAGCCGGGTTTCGATCCTATCTAGAGGCAACCAGACGTCTATCCACACTGATGAGCTGTGATACAGCGAAACAGTCTGTCTGAAGATGACAATATATAGGCTCCTGAATAATTTATTTCGGTTGAGCTCTCTGGGGGATAAATCGTGGGTTTATAAACAGTGACTATTACGGCTATTATAGCAAGAAAAGCGAATCGAGTCCTCTCAGTTTATCTAAAAATAAATACACTAAAATTCACCTACGTCCCTGCCGTGCGCCGACGGCTTCGTGGTTGAATTTCCGGCTGACGGCAATTCAGCCGGGTTTCGATCCTAGCTAGAAGCAACCGGACGTCTGATCACACTGAAGATCTTTGATACAGCGAAACAATCTGTCTGTGGATGACGTTAAATATGTAGATAGATAGATACGTCTGTGATTAATAGAGATATAAAACTGGGCTGGTAGTATGCGCAATTGTTTTAACGTAGGTATGAAATGTGTGTCTTTGAGGTATACGAATGATAGTGTATACGTGGGATTGTTCTACAACATTTACATGACCATCTGCAACAACACCGTTTATGATTTTCCATAGATTTTTTTTAAGCACTCAATTGTCATCTGTTCTTAGGAAAGATAGCGGAGTAGTTCTGGTCACTTTCGCCACGACTTGGAATTTAGGCATCATTATTTCTTTCACTGTTTGCTACCCACAAAATAAACAGTACCGTGTTCTCTGCTATGTAACCTAAAGTTAGGAGTGGATAAAACAAAATGATTCATGTTTTCCCCAAGGCCATTTGTGTGTGAATAAATGCCTAGAATTTATTCTCAACTCGGTGATTCTAATGTTCGCACCGATATCTTTCCTCTCTTGGGGTACAGATAAATGTTTGAGTGGGTGGGTAGTTTGTCAATGTCTAATGAACCATCGCTACTTACGCTTAGAGTATTTCAATATAATTTTTCTTTTTTCGTTGCCAAGGTAATAGCTTCTGTTGATTCACAGATTATTGCAAATTTTATCTTACATTTCACTTCTATACTGAATAAGAGCTCCATCTAAAACATCTCAAATAAAAGGCGGAAAATAACTTTAAATATAGTCAAACATAAAAAAAATATATGAACGGCTGGTAAACATATATTGAAAAGATATATTGAAATTCAGCTAGATATTGGAATTCAGTGAAACATTTTCTTACTTTTCGCATAGATGATTGAATTGATGTTCTAAAAGGTATATTTATACAAGTGATGAGTGGAAATATGCCCCTTTTAAACAAATATCGCTCCTTTTTACATCTCAATAAAACGGCGCTCATTCGCATTTTAAAAGATAAATCGCTCGGATTTTAAAATCAGTTTAATTCCTCTTCTTCTGTAGTAGTTAGAAGGTTCGCGTTTCGACCATGAAAACCGGGTCGAATCTCATCATGTTCCGTTAATCAGGAAGGTGACTTCTTGATGTTATCAACATGGGGAGGTGATCCCAGCGCGCGGCACTTTTGGGAAATGCCTGAAAACCATACCAGATGTTGAGCCAAGCCTTATAAGTGAAATTAGGTAGAGTTTAGTAGCTAGAAGGTTCGCGTTTTGACCATGAAAACCGGGTCGAATCTCATAATGGTCCGTTAATCAGGAAGGTGACTTGTTGATGTTATCAACCTGAGGAGGTGATCCCAGCGCGCGGCACTTTTGGGAAATGCCTGAAAATGATACCACGGGTTGCCCCAAGCCTTATGAATGAAATTGGAGAGACGGAACTATTTGGGAGCCGTTCATGTTTGTTTCAGCAGGAAATTACAAGTCATTCTGACCTGGGGTTTCAATGTACTGGCCCCGTTCATACTGTTGATCACGCCAGATAATTAGGTCTTTCCCAGAAACTGTAACTGAGGTCCGTTCAGCATAGCAGTATAAACCACAGGTTAGCTCTGTTAGTGTTGAACAAACATAAATGTGCATGAGCGGGCGTCTGCAGCAGGGATTAAATATCCAATCCAATAGATATGCATAGTCGGATAAGAGCGGGCAGACACCAAATCTTCTGCAAAATAGGCTTCTTTACAGTATGAGAAAATGCAAAACTTTTTAACGCACAGAATTAAATATGCCTATTGGTTGAAATTATCACACACACATATATATATATATATATATATATGTGTGTGTGTGTGTGTGTGTGTGTGTGTGTGTTTGTGTGTGTGTGTGTTTACTCATAAGTATTTTAATAAAATAGATTAAATTATTCCTATCTCTCCCTTCCTTCTCTAATTTCGACAAAAATATATATAGTCGTTATGTTTTAAACTTATTCAAGAATACGAAACTATTCACATTAAACGATTTCTAAAGATTTTCATAATTTTTCCTTGTATAATCCTTAAAGCAAATGCATTTTATACATGAGTAAATTGTCGCAATTTTATTTTTTAATTTCGCGCATGCGTGTTGTGTGTTTTTGATTTTGTAGATTGCACAGTATCGTCGAGTCCGTTGGTCACCGTCTGAGTCTCCAATACAAACATTTCAGAGCGTTGAGGTGTCAATCGGAGGACAGTGTAGCGAATTCGGATGAGCCTAATGTTGATTACAAAGGTACAGCAGCCCGAATAATTCTCTCTGATCGTTCTGATAAGAAAAGAACACCCGGTATCCCCTGGTGAGGGTTTCAGACTCAACACGAAAGCCTACGTCAATGTCTTGAGGATGTAGTGCTACCCTGGGTCAAGGGTATGACTGTCAGACAATTTCTGTAACCAGATAATCCCCTAACATCTGGCCACCTAACTCTCCAGGCTGCACCCCACTTGTTTATTATATGCGGGGCACGGTTGAGTGAGAGACTAATAAGTTTCCTTGTAACACCAAAAGTGAACTGAAGGCAAGGATTATAGAAGCATTCACCATCTTAAACGAGGAGACCGTCCAGGAGAGTTGCAGGAGATTTCGAAGTCGTTTTGGGCCGTGGTTGAAGCCAATGGCGATTTTATTAAATACATTTACTCTTTGCTGTTTCAAGATATGTTTGTGTAATTTTGGTAAATATGTCTGTTAAAATGAGATGTATGTATTTATTTTCATATTTGCATAATTTAGACGACAATTTATCCATCACACCTTGTATATATTTAAATAATAATTTTTCTTTATTTTTCTTTGAAGGCTGGATGCCCAAAGAAGCATGTAGAATGGATCTTTGTAAAAACAGTAAAAACAATTACAACACAAAAATGGTTTAAATATGCGACTATGTCTTGGAATGATATGGACATTCTTCAAAATTATAGAAACTTTCTTTTCATTTGTTCGGCTATTGCGATCGCAAGGTTATAGCCAATATACAATGCGGCCATCTTTAATTTTCTGTTACGTACAACGGCTGAAAATCTGAGATAAATCAAAAGCAACAATTATGGCATTATTGCGAATGAAATAGTACCATGTGTATATTGCTTAAGCTAGAAATATTAGAAAAGAAATTATTACTTGAAAGTTTATTGAATTATCAGAGCTTTATCAATTCTGTCAATAAATGTAAATTGTAACTGCTCAATGTAAATGTTTACTTAATTATGATGCTGTAAATATGTAAAGGGAAGAATAAAAGAATTCATATAATGATTCAATGTAAAGAAAAAATAACTTTTGGCCCTCACCTTAATGTCGTTAAAATTGTAGTGATGGGGGAAGCATTTTCTAGTGAGTCTGTTCCATAAAGAAACAAGAAGAACAGGAATTCCTCCTTACGAATGGAATACGAAGGCGAAAAAGGATTATTCGACCTATGTCTTGATGGGTCCAAGCTTTGTATGTTTGTACTGAGAAATTAATGAATATTACTCGTCAGAACATTCACCGTGTAATACTGAGAGGCTAGCAATGTTTCGTCTGTGGAAAAGGAGCTGTAGGTTTGAAAATAATTAATCACCTTCGTAAACGCTTTTGAAATGTGTCAGTACTGGACAAAGAAGTGGGTAGCTCCAACCCAGATATGACAGCAATATGTCGTATTAGGTCTGATTCGACCGTTGTAAAGATAGCACATAGCAGGTCGAGTCGGATACTTCCTGGGTCGGTACAGGGAACTGGCCATTTTTCCAGCATCATCAGTGATGATAGGTATATACGAGTTCAACTCGAGGTCTGGTGTAACATTTAAGCAGACTATTATTTTTTTTAGAGAAGTATTTCGCTGCTCCGACTTCCCGGTGTTGACGTTTGAGGTCAGATACATGACAAAATAAATGAAGTCGATTTTGATTGGCTGAACTAGCGTGGGAATGATACATAGAGAAATCGTTTTCAGGGTGTCGAGTCTTAACTGTCGAATCATGTAGACGTTTTCTTTGTCATGTCTATATCTGTTCACCAGTGGGGTGAGAGAGCAACCCCACTAAATAGAATATGTATACCTCGACGTTAATCAAACAGTTCAGTTTAAATTACCTTTATTCATGTCTTTTATCTCCGAACCAAAACAACTAGCAATCACCGTCCGGATGATGCCAAAGAGAAGTTACAACATATGAATGAATCGATATCGTCGCCCCAAGACCACGCCCACCAGGCGGGGATGTACAACATGAGCTTTAACCACAATAGACGTAAGCCTGAAGTTACTAGATTGAGACTATAATAATTTTCATAATGACTGGAAAAAAACTCGACTCCGTGATGATGAAACGTAAGAGTTTCGTTTTGAAGTTACTTGACAATGCAAGCCAATCTTTTATCCATTGAGCTGAGAGAATATAGTGAGCAGACAGATCAATGATATCGTTTACAGATATGTTTACTAATAATCTGATAATATTGTTAGTTAGATTGTTAATATAAACTTATTGTAAATACAAACGTTCAAATCGGTAGAAACGAAAACAGTAACTCGGAAGCGCTAGTATTGACTCATCTTCTTCAGCGGACTGGAGATTAGTGGCGATTCAACGACCTGTGTGGGTAAACTGTTGGCTGCAAAGACTACAGGTTAGTGGTTAATACACGGCAGTCAGAGACCAGAAGAAATTCCAGTTATACAGCTTTCCCTCTTTGTTGATTGAAGGCAAGAAAAGCACCCAAACTTTCGAATCAAGTTTTCTAAAGACCGGATACGCTACTGCATTACACCCTCTCGCCATTAGACCATATTACATGACTGAGCAAATAGAACGATGTTAGTAAATTTGGTTTGACGTACTTTTTTTATTCTGAGGTTTCCACCATTTTCATTTGTGAAGCGGTTTTGGGGGTTACGACAGCTTGATAAGGCTCAACTTATGACCTGAGTAAATCATATGCTCGGGAAGCTTCCTGGCTTCTTTCTCTTTACATTTTTTTTTTTTTTACTTATACCATGTCGTACAACTAACATTTCTACGGGACTCGTTCACGTACAAGTGTTACTTCTTTCCCCAAAGTGACTGAACTCTTTCACACACACGCTCACACACACACACACACACACACACACACACAGAGAGAACACACGCACACATACGTGTATCACCTACACATACAGATACACACGATTCTTAATTGCTAACTTTAATATCTTCTTTCCTTTTTAGCTGTATTTCTATGCATGCTATTGTATTTTCTTTCTTTTGTTGATGTAGGCGTCAAGCTGAGGTCTTATTAAATTTAAAATAAGTCGATACGGAAAATTTACTTTCGACCGATGGCTATCAGTATTTGGAGTCAACTTCAAAATACAAGAGCAAGAGGCTCAGACAGCGAGAAAGTTAGGAAAGGAAGATAAATTACTTATTTAGACGAAGATGTCAGGACAAAGAAAACTGTTGTCTATAAATCTAACCAACCCGCGCAAAGGCAAACAGTAAGAATAAGCGGGACGTGCAAAAGCACAGAGGACAACAGATGACGAGGCAGCCTCCTCCGCTTGTTTATAGTAGTAAGTGACAACCTAAGAATAAAATTTGGTTTACTGCTAGAAATTGTTTTGTTCTTCACTTATAGGTAAAAACACATGCCTTTGAATGATAGAAACTACACCCAGTCAACGAACTTGGTGTCTGGTTTGAGTTGCAAAGCAACATTAATCAAGAAACTGTCATATACAAACACTTGATAATATCGCTCTGTTTCAGATCCACCATCTAAAAATGGCAACCCGTCATTTACATGCATATTTTTTGACTGATAGTTCAGTCAATTCAAGGCCCAAAATGCACTCAAGGTAGAGTTTTACTGTCTAAGGTAGTCAGGGACGGGACGGGAGTTTTAGACATTTTCATGACGGTCGTCTTCGAGTATAGAATCCAGAGGTTGGCAGTGAATATTTCGGAGACAGTAGGAAAGCGTAGTGCAGGTTCGCAGTGGATATCGCAGAAAAGTAGCAGAGCGTAGTTTTTCTGTCTGTCATGTTCGCCTGACAAGTTGGCTCTGGTCATTCCCGTAGGGTAAACAAAGATGGCCGCCTTCATACACGACGGATACAATGTTCTGCGGTTTCTGATTGGTCAACCTTCTATTGGTAGACTATAAAGGGAATTAAGTAATTTTGACTCGCTCACTAGTTACGTATATATATACACAAAAAACTGTAACAGGGAGAAGGGAGAGAGTATTATGAGGACGAGTAGCATAAATGGCGGTAGATTTAGGAGACCAAGATTGTAATTTCAGAAAGCAGTCTCTGGAGAGAATTGTTTGTTAGACAAAGTAACAGTTCCATCATCAATGTAACACGAATGAAATAGGGATGGTTTGCCGCTGTAAACACCGCATGGAAGGTCCTAGCTGTGAAGGGGACACTAAGGAATTAATTCGTCAGAACGTCTGCCATCGTAATATCGATACAGTTGTTAAAAAACTGGCGATATTTCTACTGTGTGATAAAAGTTGCAATGGTGAAGAATAATTAATAACCAAAAACAATCCTGTAAGCATTTTTAACTCTGTCGAGACCGGACAGTGATGACGAAGCTTTACTAGTTCAAGTATGCCAATAATACAAAATTCTTGGTTGAATCTGACCCTTTTAAATCTAGAATGTTTTAGGTACTTTCTGGTGCAGTAGAATTAACCGATCATTCTTCTAGCATCGTTTTGATGGCACGAATATAAACATTCCACTGAGGCTCTGGGGTGAGCTTTACACACAAAAGGCGTGTGAGACAAGGTTAGATTTGGGGTTATGGCCACTCCTCAGGGTCTGAACGTTATGCATTTAGTTTTAGTTGTATCGAATGAAGGCAGTCTTTTACCTACTGAGCTGTGAGATTTATATTAGAAGAGATATCAAGTTAAAGGCACTGGTCATCAAGATTTTGGGGTTTGCCCCCATATGTTGTGATATCATATGTATAATATATTTACTAAGCATCTGAGTGTGTTTTGGTGCAGATTGTTGATAGAAAGCAAAATCAAAGAGCAGGAGCAAAAAGAGAGCTTTAGGAACGCCATTATTGATCTCATGCACCTCAGAGATCAAGTGTCTCATTAACAGCCACGTTCATGACAGGTAAGACTCGATAACTAAGAAAACTCTCCCACTGATTTCATAGCTGGTCAGTTTGTGCAAAAATCCCATGATCGGTTTGCCATACAACCCATTTCTATTTATACAACGTTGTATTGTGCGAGTACTTACGCTGATACCCATCGTATCCAAACGTTTGGCGATGTATTTCAAAACAACTCTTGGGTTTATTTTAACCTCGCGACACAGTTTTTGTGTAGTTCTCGGTGACAATTTAGGTTTTCTTCCACGGCAGGCAAATTTCCTGTCGTGCTAAGCTGTTTAAAGTTCTTTATAACGGACTCTACCGTAGATCTAGGGGTAGCTAACCGGTTTGAAATAGCGCTGTAACTATTTACCGAATTGGGGAAGTTAATAACTATCTTTCTCAAATCAATGCTAAGCTCTTTTTTTCTTCCTCGCCGTGTTGTTAACGTAAAAATAAAAACTGTAACACTCTGTGCATCACGTGATGTTCTTTGCTGGAATTATCACAAATATTCTACTGAATAAATAGTATAGAAGGCTTCACCGATTAAATAATTATGTAAATTACTTATACTTACACACATCAATAAATTTAAAACGATATTTTCTACTGTACGAATAATTTTGTCTTCTCATAATTCGCTTGTCAGATTTGTTATATTTAACCTATTGTTTTGAAAATCGAGATTTTTTTCTTCATATGTGCTTATTAAAAAAAAACTGGCATCACACGGTATGCGATCCTGAGAAATAGGTAAAAATATATTTTAAAAAATGGGTGTACGAATAATTTCGTCGTTGACTGTACCTCAGGCTCAGCTGAATTCTTGAATACGGAGAACATTTTCCCATGTTTTAGTCCATCTGGAAGAAATACCACAACAAACCATTCCGACACAAATTTAGAATAATAGTTCAATATAAATAAATTGTAAAAAATCGATTGATAGAGTGAAAGAGTAGGCTAGGTATCAATATGTATTAGGTTAGCGCGTATTTTTGTTTATAACCACAGCATATAAAGAATGGCCTTTTACATCACTTGTAGTAACAATTCCCCACATTCTAATTGATTATGAATAAACTTAGAAAACTGAAATCATCCAGATTGGTAGATAACGTATTCTCTCTGTTAAATATTGGTCAAATTAGAAAAGAAAATACTAAATCTTTCTAACTTATGACCAAAAAAACAACACTCACTTTTCTGACATTATATTTCACTATAAGAGTAGTCAGAACAATGGGCAACATCTTCCATTAATTATACACTAAAATTCTCCTAGCTTGTCATTCATTCATTCATTCGACAGCTGCTCTCTGCTTGGAAGCGGATTTGGCTATTTCTCAACAAAAACTATCCCATTACTTGATATTAAAAGAGGAACCGATCCTGCTAGAGAATCTATCATTAACCACGGAGGGAGGAAACGTCAGTCAATTCTTCTTAGTTCAGTTGCAACAGAAAACGACACAAAGAAACGGAAGTTGTCGATCTAACCAGACATTTGTCTAAAGGTTCAATCTTTTGACTAGAATGGCAAATTGGTGTATTTCCACTGCATCTCTTATGTCTTTATTCAAAAACTTATCTTGCATCAATCTAATATTCTAAAAAAATTCTAGTCTTGTAAAATAAATTTTATCACGTAAGTAAGCGTAATTGCTCAGATTAGGATGTCACCATTATTTTCAATTCGGGTATTGATAAACATGGAGAAACATGTCGGCAATATGACGTAATGTCAAAATGGCGGTTTTTCTCATAACACCGTTTTTTAAACTACATTCAGTCTTCTGTAATGTTGATTGTTTTAAAGACTGATGATTGTAATAAAACTTAACATATGAAAGTGAATATATACATTTTCTTAGTCCCTGAGGAATGAAAACTAAAATAATAAACGCTACACTATTTATTTATATTATTTACTGGAATGATTGGCAAAACATCGATTAATTGCCAATTGATTCAAACTTTATAAAATGGTAAACAATAAGAATTTTCTTATAGTTTTCTTAACATATTTAATAATTTAGTAAAAGTTTAGAAATTTATGAATAAAATTTTTTCTTATTTATTTCTTTGTAAATTAGCACAGGATAGGTATTTTAATGGATTAGTCTTAATTGTAGTAGATTTTACAAAGATGTAAATATGAAATTATTCTTATAAATAAATAACCTAATAATTAAATAAATCCTATATCCATCGAGTTGTATCACCCTCATTTCCTACGTATTTCAATTGTAAGTAGAAAGGTCTACACCGAAACCTACTTTCTTTTTCCAAGAATAGTTACTTAATGAAACACACTCGCGTGGATGACTATTTGAAATATACACTCTTAACCTCTTCACAAAAGTCACTTGTTATCTATACATCCTTATCGACGTTATCGTCATTTCTTCATTCATATCACGCACCACATTATGTAACCATCTACCTTGAGTGGCTCTCAAACCTCTCAAACTTTTTGTGCATAAAAATATTATATTTCACTATTTTTTTTTTTTTTTTACTGCCATGATTCTCAGGAAGCAGGCGATCAAGACACTCCACGAATTTCTTTTATATTATCTCTGAATTGATATATAACGTAAAAAACATATAATATATAAAATATAATGTAAATATATATATATATATATATATATATATATATATATATAATATGATATAAAATATAATGTAAAAAAGCTAAGACCAACATTTCCGTAATCCTAAACAAATTATATATATATATATATATATATATATATATATATATATATATATATATATATATATATATACTCTAAACAACTAAAAAATATATACTTTAAAAATACTTTCTAAACAACTAAAATTACAGCACAAGAAGTACGCAATCACACGGATATAACTGTAAAAATACGACCAACATTTTCGTCATCCTGAATTGATATATAACGTAAAAACATATAATATATAAAATATAATGTAAATATATATATATATATATATATATATATATATATAATATGATATAAAATATAATGTAAAAAAGCTAAGACCAACATTTCCGTAATCCTAAACAAATTATATATATATATATATATATATATATATATATATATATATATATATAAACAACTAAAAATATAAATATACTTTAAAAATACTTTCTAAACAACTAAAAATTACAGCACAAGAAGTACGCAATCACACGGATATAACTGTAAAAATAAGACCAACATTTTCGTCATCCTAAACAAATTGATTACAACAAAAAATGTGATCACATACTCCATGATCATATATATATATATATATATATATATATATATATATATATATATATATATATATATATATATATATATATACTTGGTTTGATTGACAGCCAACGTTACCGACCATACTTTACACTAATTTTAAAAAAAAAACTCAGTGTGAAGAAGAGACAGATTCGTCATTCCCAAGCGAAATGAAACTCAACAGAGTAGTGTGGAATCTGAACTCGAGTCATCTATTTTATTTTACAGGCTGATATTCGTTAAACTACCCGCAAATCCGACATAAATAGTACGGAACTATAAATGTTTTCACAGCCAAATAAATCCGAGGAAGATTTAGATCTTTTTATTCCTTCTTTATTCTTTCTGGCATTAAGTCTTTTTAATGTATTTGGTTTTACTCTGAGTAAGATAAAGGAAGCAGA